>OU026145.1:88964903-89184903 GCA_907269125.1 Eristalis pertinax
ATTATTATTATTATTATTATTATTATTATTATTATTATTATTATTATTATTATTATTATTATTATTATTATTATTATTATTATTATTATTATTATTATTATTATTATTATTATTATTATTTTTATTATTATTATTATTATTATTATTATTATTTTTATTATTATTGTTGTTATTATTATTATTATTATTATTATTATTATTATTATTATTATTATTATTATTATTATTATTATTATTATTATTATTATTATTATTATTATTATTATTATTATTATTATTATTATTATTATTATTATTATTATTATTATTATTATTATTATTATTATTATTATTATTATTATTATTATTATTATTATTATTATTATTATTATTATTATTATTATTAGTATTATTATTATTATTACTATTATTATTATCATTACTTGCGATATTTAAAAAAAGAAAAAAATAAAAAACAAAAGTTACGTATACACATTTGTACATGTGTGTACTTGTGTGTATACTCTTGTAAATAGTTTAAGTACATATATATATATATATGCGTATAGTATTATATATACATGTATATATGTATGTATGTTTATCTAAATTTAGTTTAATTTATTTTAAGGTAGTATGAAAGTTAGCAATAGGTTTTAAATAAAATCATTTTTTTGAAAGTTTTCTTAATTTTAAATTGTTCAGTTAAAGTCATATAATGTTAAGCACATGCATATGCATTGTTGGGTTAGGTCAAGTCAAAAGACATAGTTTAAGATTAAGTTTAGCTTAGAGTGCCCGCCTAGGGCCAGTAAGTTAGAAGTAGTAACACTGTTCGTTGAACTAGTTTTAAGCATTTTTGTCTAGTATTTAAGTTATATTATGAATTTCTGTCAATAAAAATGAATTTTAAATTAAAATTACTCTTCTCCCGAATACGGGAAAGCACGGTAAAAAGTCGTCACATTTTAGTGGAAGTGGTGGGATTTTCGAAGAAAAATCTGCCTACCAAATAGATCAGCGTATCCAAACTAGTACAGTGGTATAGCGTTTCTGGGGCGAACACCCGAAATTAAGTGAAGTTAAGCGAAACTGAGAAAAAAAATACATACAAGTCTCATAACCGTAAGTCCTGGCGAATTCCACTTAGGACGCCGGAGGCAGATCTTGAGCAGTGATAAAAGACAAGGTCATAATTCCCAGATTTAGGACGCGAAGCCTGCCTGCCAATACCAGCTACATTAAAAGCAGCAGCTGTCCCATCTAACTACATCAAGCAGTAGCAATACCATCTACATACATACATCAACCAGCAACAGTAAAGCAGAACCATCAGTAACAAGTAAAAATTATTTAAATATTTAAGATTTTTTTAAAAAAAAAATACGCTACACCACTGTTTCTTAACAGCAATTAGTATAAAATTTGGTACACAAAAATTTTGCAAAAACTTAAAATCCTTACGCGAAAAAAAAAATTAACGGTAGAGCTTTTCGAGGCCCTACCCTATCATAACCAAACCTCTGATTTTTCTCCTCTCAAAATGGACACAAAGATTACACTAAACTATATAAATATCATGATCCCGGAATTCGATGGAAAACCGGAGAATCTTGGTAAATTCATCTCTTGTGGAAACATACTTTTCTCGCACGTTAAGGACGACGACGCCCAATACCCTATTTTCCTTGACGTAGTCAAAACAAAACTCCAAGAGCCCGAGTTCGAACTAATTCAATATAGTTCCATCTCAACATGGGCTGACCTTGTATACAAGGAGCAAATTTCTCGGTCAGTCGCGCATAACGAACTCACCTCTACATAACAGGGATATAAGGAAAACGTTAGAGATTATGGAGACAGACTGAAGCATTTACACCGTCAATTAGATAGGGAAGAGAACACAAAAACCGATGTACAATAGTTTGAAGATGGTCTGATAAACCCAAATCTCAGACTTTTGATAAAATTCAACAATTTCCAGACTTTAAAGGCCGCTATTACTTATGCTGTGGAACAATCCCTACGATTGGAAGACGATACTACTTCATCAACTTCTTCATGAATCACAAAAATTGTGTGCCAATCTTGCAACCGAGTAGGCCACACATCGGCCACCTGTTACATGTCCGCTGGTCGAAACCGACCACCCGTTTTCCAAATTTCCCAAGTTTCACCCCGCCACAAATAAAACGAGAGGTACAACGCCTCCAATGCACTTGCTGTAATAAATATAATGACACGTACAATGAATGTAGGACGAGACTAGCTCAGATCAGGCCTCCCAGAAATTCAAATAATCAAAATCCTTTTAGGAGCAACCAGAATTCGGGATCGCAAAATTACCTTTCCCGCGGCAGGAATCATCACGTACGCTTCAATCTAGCACGAAATAATTCGGAAAACGACCATGCTCGGAAGGTGAACAACGGCAATCACTCCCGAGTACAGGCAACTGCCGACGTGCACCCTACCCCGATATAAACTGCAGCATGGTCGTAGCATTCTGCCCCAGGTAACAGGAGCCAGTGATACGCATCATGTTTAAGTCTTCGGATATACGGGACTAAACATTTCTAATTGATACAGGCGCTGATATCAGTCTGATAAAGCAAAAAAACCTGGAAATAAGAATGAAGCAAGGCAAGTCAGAATATATCATCTCCACCATTGCGGAAGATGCATTTAAAACATTAGGAGAGATCGAGGGGAGCTTAGAATTTAACACAGGCACTTACACCATCTCTGTCGAACACTCTCTCCAAATATTAAATAGTAACATTATATGACGGCATCCTTGGAAACGATTTCCTCATTAAGTATCAGGGAAAAGTAAATTATGAAATAGGACAACTGGAGATTAAAATAAACAAGGGGTATAATAATGATGAAAACACAAATAATAATCCAGAGGACGAAGGAATCAACCAGGAGAAAGAAGACAATACCACACCTTGCGGGGTGTTGCCTACGGGTAAATATGGTATTGGCGGAAAAGCACTTTCCTCTCAGGAGTCAAACCACTCTGATCTTGCTATACACTGGAAAACGGGTATACAAAAGGCAAATCAGACATGGGAATCAAATTCCGTTACCGATTGTCTACGGGCAGGAACGGAAGATACAACAGAACTCAATGCTGAGCAGAAAACCAAAAAACTCACTTCTCGCCCCCACGGTTTCCAAATCCTCAAACATGGAATATAAATACAAATTAAGAGATAACGGCATCAAACACGACGGAGGCACATATCCCAGCAAGCCGCAGCAGATTAATATATAAAAACTTAAAAGTAGAAACCCCGAATAGAAGTATAGGCAAACCAATCATAATTGAATCACGTACCCGAAAAATAATAGATATCCCATTCAATAAAGAATCCAGTGATATCATAATCAAGAAAAAACAGTTAATGACAGGTATTTATATAGGTAACACTATCTCCAAACCAACAAACTTCAGAGACAAAATACTACTATTAAATATATTAGATTCAGACCAAGAGGTAAACCTTAAAGATACTGATCTCGAATGGGAGAACTTACATAAATTTAATGGCATTAAAGCAAAAGGGATGAAAGATCCGGTAAAACACCGACTAAAAAAGTTGGAATCACATTTAAATTTCAAACATTGCAATCCGGAATAAAAGTGGTCAATTCTTGACATCTGCCGCGAATACAACGATCTATTTTATTTAGATGGTGACCACCTTTCACATACAAATGCTATACAGCATAAAATTGTTACTGAAGAAGAGAGGTTACACCTGTGTACAAGACCATATCGGCTCCCTGGCAGCTCGAAACAAGAAATTCATAAACAGGTCAATGAAATGCTAAAGGATGGCGTGGTACAGCCTAGTTATAGCTCGTTGAATTCACCATTGTTACGCGTTCCCAAGAAAGCAGGTCCAGATGGTACAAAAAAATGGAGGGTAGTGGTCGACTTCAGAAAATTGAACGAACTAACAGTAGGAGATGCCTACCCATAATCAAACATTACAGACATCTTGGATCAATTGGGAAGGGCAAAATATTTTAGTACTCTCGACCTAGCTAAAGGTTTCCATCAAATCCTTATGGATGAGGCAGACAGGCACAAAACAGCTTTCAGTACCCCGTTTGGACGGCTTAAAAAATGCGCCTGCTACATTTCAGCGGCTCTTGAACAATGTAATAAAATGTAATAAAATGTTTTGTTTACGTGGATGACATAGTCATCTATGGATAAGATCTAAACGATCATAATAATCGACTGAGAAGAGTTCTCAATCGTTTAAGAGAACATAATTTAAAACTCCAGCCTGAAAAATGTCATTTCATTAGAAAGGAACGCACGTATTTAGGGCATGTTATCTTAGAGAATGGAATACAACCAGATCCAGAAAAAACAAAAGTAGTGAAAACGTTTTCAACACATAAGAAACCAATCGATATAAGATCTTTTCTCGGATTCGTAGGATATTACAAGAAGTTTATCCCGAATTTTGCAGAACTGGCCAAACCACTGACAAAACTGCTAAAAAAGAATGCACCTTTCCATTGGGATGCCTTTTGTGATGAAGCATTTGGAGTTCTAAAGGAGACCCACCCATTCAAGCATATCCTGACTTCGATCAAGAATTTCTAGTCACAACTGATGCAAGCGATATCGCATTAGAGGCTGTATTATCCCAAGGACCCATCGGTCAAGATAAACCCATTTTCTTTGCTAGTCGTACTCTGAACGAGGCAGAAACGCGTTATACAACTTCCGAAAAAGAACTACTACCCATTGTTTATGCTTTAACTCAGTTTCGACCATACATCTATGGGAAAAGGTTCACTATTACCACCGATCACAGTTCACTACAGTGGTTAATAGGTCGCAAAGATCCCACATCAAGATTAATGCGATGGAGAATTTTATTGGAAGAAAATGACTACAAAATAATTCACACAAGGGAAAAATTTAATACGAATGCCGATGCCCTAAGCCACAGCATTAGCAGCGATTCGATAGAAACAAACAAAACTGTTTTGGTAACTACACGTAGCCAAAACAAGAAGAACGAGCCAACACAGGAATCATTTGCGAAAACTTTGGATGAGATACAAGTTCTCTCTAGTTTTACTCTACAAGAAGAGAGAAGCTCAATACACACAGACAAATTAGTCTGTGTATGTATCTTAGTGATACTCCCTTTATTGAATTCCCTGAAAGAAGAAAATTTCCAAGCTTCATAAAACCTCATATAGGTGAGATAATAACTAATCTAGAAAAGAGAACTGAACTTCTGGTAACGACACTTCCAATACCTTTTAAAAGTGAAAAAGATACAACTACTTTAGAAAACTGGCTAAATGAAATAAGAGCCAAATTAAAAAAATATAAATTTCTCAGTTTCGCATTCGCAATAGTAGATAATGAATCTAAGAAGAACTTTAAACAACTCCTTGAACAAACTTTTGGAACGTTGAATATAAAAATACACCTGTATACTGACGACAGAACGTACTTGACCGACAAAGAAGACATAGAGAAGGTACTCCACGAATATTACGACTCACCATTAGGAGGACATCAAGGAATAAAACGAACGGTAAAACGAATTAAGCAGACTTACTACTGGCCGCCAATAACCAAAGACACAACGACGTATATTAGAAAATGCGAGTCGTGCCAAAAGAATAAACTATCAAGAAAAAATAAAATACCAATGAAGATACCAACGACAAGCAGAACACCATTTGAACGAATAGCCCTAGACATAGTAGGACAATTATCGGTCAGTCATGATGGCATACGTACTTACTTTCCAAGACAGTTTGACCAAATTTTAGGAAGCAATACCAGTACCCAATGCTGAGGCCTCAACAATAGCCCGCATGCTGGTCGAACGGTTAGTATGTAGATTCGGGATTCCGGACTCAATACTTACATACCAGGGGACAAATTTTCTTAGCAACCTATGCAAAGAAGTTTGTAAAATCCTCAAAACTAAGAAAATTCACACGACTCCATACCATCCACAAACCAACGGTGCTCTAGAACGTAGTCACAGAACATTGGCAGAATACCTTAGACACTACGTGAACAGAGACTCACTAACACAGGACACATGGCTGCCCTATTCAATGTTTGTGTGGAATACAACACCACATAGTAGCACTACGAATTCACCATATGAACTTCTTTTCGAATATCCCTCAAGTATCCCAAGTTCACTCAATCATAATTTTTACCATACACAGGTATGATCATGGACACATTCCTACTGGTAGTGCTCCCGACTTTAATCGGTGCAACAATCAAGGTTACTCCACTACAACAACACTCTGGAATCTACTTCGAAGAAATAGGAAAAGCAGAACTATATTCCAATACCTGGAAACTCGGAGTCAGAAATGAATGAGTAAAGAGATATTCAACTTCGGCCATTTTTGCCCCTAGTCCACACCGGAGAAAAATGTGATAGTAGTGGAATTCCCTTGCATTACACTCATACTTTTACAACGCTCGTCAATTCACCCCAATATGGCGGCCGATTCGTGAATTTTGTGGGATAATGGCGGCGGATTCATGAATTTTGTGGGATATTCGTGAATTTGCCCACGAACATGTAATTATTGTTCGGAGGGTGTTCAGAAGGTGACTCATATTTTTAAGAGGACATATATTTGTAAAAGGCGCTTGCGTGAATAAAAATGTAATGCTACGCTCTCTATACAGGAATAGTTTGCATCAATTTAATTCTTCAGAGTAAAATATAGCTGATTTATATGCGATGACTGGCAAATGAACTTAGTTTTATATCTTTCATTCATGAATTGTGAAAACTTCTGCAATTAAATTACATAATTTGTTAAGATCAATGGCTTTAACTGTACCTAACTCAAACTAATTTGCAATTAACTTTCATCTCTATTTCTGTAAAACAAGTAAAATAAGCAAAAAATGTTAATTGATTCAAGCTAATGTTTCAATAATATTGCTCTTATTAGTTTGCCGGTACACATGTTTCGTGTGAATGCTTTTTTTCGATATTATGCATATGCAAAAATACATACATGAAGTCGTATATTCATTAATAATTAATGCATAAATAATTAATGTAAACAATGGCAAAATTATTTTTTCCTATTACCTCAGACTGTAACTCGCAGAAAGCTACTTCATAAACATACGCTTTGTTCGTTTGCTTACCCCTCCTTACTGTGTTGAAAATTTGACACCGAAATTTGAAAAAAGTTCAAGTAACGAGCGAATTTTCAAATAAGAACTAATTCACCCCAATACTATGGTTGGGGAAGGGTATCAGCTGTTCGCCAGCTGTTCACAAGAGCTCACACGTATTCACAGACAGGGGTGAAAAAGCTTATAAAAAACGCTGTCAGATGAAATCAAGGGGCAAGAGGAGCAGAAGTTGAATATCTCTTTACTCATTTATTTCTGCTCGGAGTATACTACGATTTAGATACTTTCGCTGGAGCTTTGACCCGCGCAGACTACTACATATATGAAATTGACAACCTACATATGCAAAAACTTAAAGGAACTACCTAACTTCAAATTACTCTGTCATAGTTCCTTTGCAGAAATTAAGCATTTAATGGAGGACATTAAACTTAAGTACAACCTCTTACATCAGGGTAATAGGAAAAGGAGAGCACTCATCAACGCAATAGAAGTTTTAAGGAAATCACTATTCGCGACACTAGACGACGACGATGCAAAATATTACGATAGACAAAATAGAGAAACTTAGATTTAACGAAAATCACATGCTTACACTACTGAAAAATCAAACGATTATACTAGAGGCGACCGCTAATATATTTAACAAATCCGAAATAGCACTAGAAAATCAGACAACAGCGATAAATTGCAAAATAGAAAACATAAAAAACCTTATAAAAGACCTAGCGAACCGTACATCCGACCTTCCAACCATCGCACAATAATAATCACTAAGAACACTGGTAACCCTTCATATTATTAGGTACGAAAACACTGCATCTAACGTTCTAGACCTGGTAACAAACGTCAAAACAGGTACTCCTCACACAACAATAGTAACCCCTGATCAATAAAGAACAGTCCTAAAAAACATTAGAAGAGACATGCCGAATGATCTAAGACTACCATCTATAATCAACGGGAACGATGTACTACAACTATACAAAATCATTACAATAAAAACCACCGTACTAGAACACAAACAAATATACGAATTCCTAGTTCCCCTTCCTGTCCATGAAAACTTCCACCTTTACAAAGCCATACCCTTACCAACTCCACACAAAAACAATCTCGTCTTTATACAACCCACAACACAGTATGTTCTTATCGATTTCAAGAACTACTACAATTTAAACGATTACGAGTTAAGCAACTGAAAAACGCAAAACAACCAATTCCTATGAGCAATGACGCACCCACTGTTTAACGCTAATACATATCAACCCCAGTGCGAGATAGAACTGCTCCGAAGAACAAACACGCACCCCACGAACTGTGACATAAAAGTGTCAAACAGTTCCACAGTCTGGATACAACTATCACAACCAAATACTTAAGTATTTTCGTCTCTAGAAAGTGATGGTCGAGTGAATGGTCGATGAAATTTCTCAAGGCACACTAATAACTCACACTCTAAGAGATACAGCTACACTCGAAATATCAGGAAACTGCCACCTAAAGACAAAAGACCTTACTATATGAACAAACAACGAAAAGACCACATATATACATCCATAACGCTTTTATTCCTCCTCTTAACATTTCCAACATCCTCACAAACATCATAAAAGCGACAAATATGACCGACAAAACAACGTTTATAAAATTTTCAAGCCAAGATGAGCTCAAGCTGGTTTCCGAAAGTATAAATTTATTCAAGAAAAAGTAACAACACCATTAATTTCATTGGATAACCATAATCTATATCATTATTCCCTGATCTACTTGTTACTTATTTTAGTCATTGCATTATTATGCTATCGAAGGTACAAAACGTACAAAGTTGAACCCAAACCCGAACCTAAGACCGAAAAACCAAACCCACATAAGACACTGTTCAAACAGTTCAATCAATTCAATCACCCGGTACAACTAATAAAAAACCGTCATTTACGTTAGATTGCTCATCAGAAGAATAAAAGGAACTATCGTGTACCAAATCTTTAGCATAAGAAAATTATTTTAACACAATTATTAGTTTTATAGAAAGATAACACATTAATACAATATAAAAAGTAGTCACATTTCGGTCGGATACATTTTCCCGAATACAAGCCATATAAAGTATACATAAGAAGCATATTATAAAAAAGTGCCGAAATAACATTTTATAAACGGGAGATTTCTTTTATAAACAAACTGAACTCAATAAACTGACATTTATATATTAATCAATAATAAAAAAAAATTTTACGTAAAATACAATAAATATATATTGCTACTTAATAAGTTAGCAAATAAATAAATTGCATATGAGACGTAAATATATAAATTCCATTTGTAAAACTCAAGACTTGTTTAGTAATAGAAAACAACCTCTGTAAAAGAATACAACAAACTTTATGTAGACACGTAAAAACATAAGACAAACAAATCTGTAAATTCTAAAACTCCGAATTTAAACTCTATTACAGAAAATGAATCTCTACAAGCTCAATTTTCTTTTTTGAAGGGGAGGAGGATGTAGCGCCCGCACATTAGGGACTACATAATAAGATCAGACCTCATTTAATTTCAATTTATTCATTTCCTCGTTCACACACACTTCCACACTACGACACCTAACCAGTGCCCAAGTGGCACTCGCCTAGTGATCATACGTTCATATTCCAGCAAAGTCAATGTCAGCACACAGTGGCACTCGCCTACTGATGATACGCTCATATTTCAGCAAAGTCAATGTCTGCACACAGTGGCACTCGCCGACTGACATGCGCTCATATTTCAGCAAAGTCAATGTCAGCGCACATTCTGCCGGGCAACCCTTAGCACCATAAGTAATGAGTATACTCAAGAAGACATGTCTGACGCAGTCACAAGTGAACTTCGTAGCATGCAATAAAATACCGACACAGCGGTACCCGAATAATTGCATGACATGATATACATTAAATTATGAAACTTCGATGCAGCACAAACTTCTAGGAAAGAATGCCGACGACATACTAGGCATAGTAAATGTTGTAACACTTTGGTCACATGTGGATGACACACTAACCCAGTGCACCCAAAAGTACTTAAGCCATTAATAAGGAATGTGTGAATAGACGGGATGGCTGAAACTAGAATATAGTATATAAGTAGTTGGATTTCAAGAGTTCAGACAGAGTCCAGAAAGTATTCAGAAATAAAGTGCCGAGACCGAGAAAGAAAAGAAACAAAACATTTACTTTATTTTTTGAACTCCGGCGTTTACTCTTCTCCCGAATACGGGAAAGCACGTCACATGTGAATGAAAATGACTTTAATTACTTCAAAATAACTTCACTGAAATAACGGACGATTGCCTTCTTTTGATTGCATTTATTGACTTCAGTGACCTAATCGGTGGTTCCCGTTAACCGGGATTCGATGAGCCCTTCTATTCACTAGATATGTATAAAATTTGAAATGACTTGAATTGAGACGGTACGTGAATGAAAATGACTTCAATGACATCAGTGACAAAATTGTGTTGAAATTTGTAGATGTATCGCAAAATCACATATAGCCACATACGGCAGCGCCAACGGCAGAATACAACGCTCTAGAAAACAAATTTCGTTGGCTCCGATCGCTCAAAATATGATGCAGTAGTCGAAGCTCTCGATGAATCTGCGATTGCAGAAGTCTCCAACGTTATCATAACCCAATGAAGATATTTACGCAAACCTGAGAGAATATCATATTAAAAATTAACTTGGGGACAAAAATAAATCACACCTTCGGCCTGGCTAACAACGACGTTCTTTCGCAGATGATCAATTAGCGAAGTGATAAGGAGAAGGTTTTTATTACAAGAGGATGTTCGACATTACAAAATAGAAGTCTTGCCAGGCACAAGAATTTAGAAGATTTTTTAAATTTTAAGTTACGCCATACCCTCATTATAATGGATAAACTTATTTGGGAACCTGCACAGCTAATCCGATGCCCTTACAACAAAATTCAATTTTTAATCTTCTAACAGGCTTTGTTAAACTTCAAATATGCCAAAATAAAATCATTAAAATTATGCTTAATTTACCACGTTGTTATTCAACCCGCAGACTTCACAGCCAAAGGAAGATCAAATCTTTTTACACTCTCTTATAGCAAATTTAACACAGAGATATGATAATTGTTATATTTCAAATAATGAACTTATCAAATGCATATCATTGTCAAATTAAACGCTTAAGAAGAAATAAATATGTAAAATAATTTCAATAAACATATTTGACTAGGGGATATTGCAGTATTAGATTTAAGGGTTAGATAAGGGTTTTTTGCTTGTAGCTTTGCCTACATATTTATATTTATATCTAAATATTTTTGTTGTATCTCGTTTACTCCACTCTTTATTTATTGTAAAGGACAGTTGTCCTAAGCCTCTAATTATAAATATCCTTACAAATGTAAACACTATTTGTCATGCTACTTAAATAAACAAATGAATGAAAAATGGCTTCGTTAGCATATCTGCATATATAACAATCCGAGTAGTTACTTTATGTACGTTCTGGACCAGGAAGTGGTTGTGTTGTTTATGTTATCTTAGTGTTGTTTATGTTATTTTATGTATGTTCTGGACCAGCAAATGTGCTGCTTATGTTACTTTATGTATGTTCTGGAGCAGTGTGTAAAGCAGTTCTTTGGGGATGCCGACTTGAGTTCTTAGTGTGTCGGGTCGAGTTCTTTGGTGTTTTGTCGTGTGACATGTACATATGTATGTATGTATGTATGCACTTATTAGTATAAGTATACTTTTTTGAAAACAATAATAATATTATTAGATTTAAAGCATAGGTATTTAAGCAAAGAAAAGTTAATTTTTATTTTAAATTCAATATTATTTAGATATAGATATGTGCATATATTCTTTTTCTTAAGGTTACTAATTCAAATTTAGGATGTTTTCTTTTATAAATTGAACGCATTTTCTTCTAATAGCTCTCAAATTCATCATCATCATCATCTCCACTAAGGGATCGCGGGGGTAAACCACGCACGAGAGATCTCCAGGCAACTCGATCCTCCGCCATCGACTCTAATTCATCAGGAGCTATGTCAAAGACTTGGTCCAACCACCTCGTCCTGGGTCTGCCAAGCGGTCGCCTACCTGATGAAATCGCATTCAACGCCCGCCTCGGAAGTCGTGATGATGGGGACTTTCGTGCAACGTGACCAAATCACCGAAGCATAGCCCTTTCCGTTCGAAGAAGCAGCTGCTCAATGTTGAGTTCCTCGCGCACTGCCGTGTTTCTCACCCTATCCCGGCGAGTAATTCCCACAACAGCACGAAGAAATCTCATCTCAGCAGCTTGCACTCGCGATCTTATTCTTTCGGTCATTACCCAAATTTCATGACCATAGGTGAGAGTTGGAACGAATACTGAGTTGAAAACCGCTAACTTGGCTTTGACACCAAGCTCGACCTTTCTGATTACAGAACTACCAAGCTGTGTCAAAACTAACAGAGCTTGACCAATCCTACCGGAAAGCTCAGCATTTCTCCTTCCATCACTCGTGAAAAAGACCCCGAGATACTTAAACTTCTCCACCTGCTTCAATGGGACTCCACTAACATGCAGAGTGCATTGAACAGGCGTTCTGGAAATGACCATAACCTTCGACTTGTCCACATTAACTCTCATTCCAGCATCAGCACATACGGCCACAATCCTATCGACTGCGCGTTGGAGTTCCATCTGGGAGGATGTGAGGATAATCAAGTCATCTGCAAATAGAAGATGACTTACCCTCAACTCTCCCAATGTGAAACATTCCTCACCTCGGCTGCGCTGCAACATCCAGTCCATATATACAATGAAAAGGAGAGGTGACAAGACACACCCTTGGCTAAGTCCAACGCTCACGGTGAAAGGTGTTGATTTAGTACCGTTTACCCGAACACAGCTGCTACAGTTTGTGTATAGAGACTGAATGGCTCTCAGAAGAGGACCATCAATCCCATACTCCTGCAGGACATTCCAGAGTTTACCTCGAGGAACTCGGTCATATGCCTTTTCCAAATCTACAAAACAACTATGGATGGGTTTGGCATACTCCCAAGCCTTATCAAGTACCATTCTTAGAGTAAAAAGCTGGTCGGTTGAACTACTGCCGGGACGAAAGCCACACTGTTCATCCCCCATCCGCGGCTCGACCATAGCTCTAGAACGCGCTTCCAACACCTTAGCATAGACTTTCCCGGGGACACTTAAAAGAGATATGCCCCCTTCTTGAAAAGTGGGACAATCACCCCAGTTTGCCAATCGTCAGGTGTCTCAGCGCGTTCCCAAACCACTTTAATGACACGAGAGAGCCATAAATCTCCCTCTTTACCCATTGCCTTAAGCATTTCTGGCCGGATTTCATCCATACCGGCGGATTTTCCAATTTTTAGCGATTCGCTCTTAAATTCATTTCATTTTTAACTTCAGAAATCACGGTTATCCATTTACTAACTACATGGTTTATAGCAGTTTCACACGAGTATTTTTCTCGGAAGCCTGACTGGTAAATATTAAGTATGTTATTTGCTTCTAGGTACTCCGTTAATTGTTTCTTTACAATGCCATTTAAAATTTTGTCAACTTTTCTTGATGTATTTATTGGTCTAAATTCTTCACATTTGCTGGTAGTTTTTATTTTTTCTATTGGGATTACGATAGAGTCCTTCCATGAATGCGGAAATTCTCTAGTTTTTAAAGACATATTTATTATTTCCAGTAATGTAATTCCGGTCTTACTCCAGTTGTCTAGTTTTGTGTATGCTGTCTACAAAGTATTTATTGAAGTTGTTGGCAATTTGATGTCTGTCTGTGATTTGTATGATTTCAAAGTTAGCATTTTTGGCCTGGCTACAAGGTCTACGTACAAGGCTTTTTATTGTTTTCCACATTTGTCGTTGTCCACACGCTGAGTTGATTTTTTGTTTAATGTATCGATTTTTCAGCTCACATGTTGTTCTTTTATAAGTGTTCCAGTGTATTCTCTCCACGAATCATCATGTTTTAGTATTTTAGCTCCCAAATATTTTTCAGTTTTTTTCATTTTAAGAATTTGAAGGTCGTTATTGAACCATTGTTTATTTTTCCCAGTTCCATCATTTTTACGAAAGAATCTTCATCGATTTCAATCACCGCGTTATAGTTATTTTAATTGTTCTTTTCAATTTCAAAATATTTTATTATCTTCAATTAGCTTTTTTCAATAATAGAGTTTTGTCTTCTTAACTTTCTTAACTTTCTAAAAGTTTCATTATGCTTAAATTTCATTATTATTCTCGTAATTAGGTCATTGTATACTTTGATTTCATATTTTTCTCCCATGTGTTTCTCAATTTCGTTTTTTTATTTTGTTCCTTTCTTCAGTATTTTCGCTTTCTATTAATATTACTCCATTGTTGCTGCTTTCTATATTTGTAAAATGTAAATTTTTTGGGTCTACGTTGTTATTTAAATCTTTTTTAGTTTTCATGCTTTTTTGTTTTCGTTTCGGCTTTACAATCGAGTTGGCGCTTTTTTTCTCAGCTCTGGCATAACTTTTTCCCTTGTCATATCATTTCTCTGTTTGCCAGCATTAGCAAGTGCCTGATTGTGTAGTGTTTACTATTTCCTTCACCTCATTGCAAACGTTAATGTTACGGTTTTTTAATTCTGTACGTGTTTTTTTCCTGTTCTTAATTGAAATTTTCCGTAATGTTATTTAACTTCTTTATTGCAGCAACGCTTTTTTTCACATATTTCCTGTGCTGCTTTTTTTTCAATTCATTTTTATTAACATAATATAATAAAATACTAGACAAAAATGTTTAAAACTAGTTGAACGAACAGTGTTACTACTTCTAACGTACTGACCCTAGGCGGGCACTGTAAGCTAAACTTAATCTTAAACTATGTGTTTCGACTTAAGCTAACAATGCATACGCATATGTTTAAAAAGAGATTAGGTTGACTTTACAATTTAAAAGTAAGAAAACTTTCAAAAATCTTAATAACAGAACTATTTTATTTTAAAACCTACATGCTAACTTAAATACTACTTTAAAATAACTTAAACTACCTTAAACTAAACATACATACATATATACATGTATATATAATTCTATACGCCAATATATATATCTATGTACTTATACTACTTGCAATGGTATATACATATATACATATAAGTACACACAGGTGTACAAATGTGTATACTATTTTTTTTTTGTTATTTGCAAGTATGCAGCTTAAAAACTACCTTAAAAAACTACCTAAGATACGTAGGTCGGCCATAGGTTGCAGCTGAACTAATCGACTGCAAGACAGAGACCGACTGCGCTCCATAAGGGGATCTGTACTACCCTTTCTCTTTCTGACATGGGTCTAAAGGGTTCGATGATGGAGTTCCCTCACTGCACAGCCACCAGAATTTTGGGTTTCATTGCAACATCCCGAACATCTCGCCTTGATACCGCCGTACTGAACCGGAGGCGACCCTTCTCAGCTCGTTGTGCGACGGAACGGTCGTAGTTGAGTCGCCCATCCACAGTCGAACGGGCGATGTGGAAGAGGAGCGGTACCGCATTTTCATTGTTCTGGGCGGACGAAGCCGCTATAACGTACCCTTTCGTGGTATTGAGGATTTGAGTAGTAAGCCCCCGAGATCAAGTTATTAACAGAGTTCATCGCTCTGGCAGTGTGGCTTCGAATCAATTTCAACAGGAAATTGTCCACTTGTATCAGATTCGACCTGTTGTAATACCTCATTGGAAGGCAAGCCCTCTCAAACACCAGAATCTTTTCCATCAAGCTTGTACTCACATTGAACCACACGCGACAGCCATAGGTGAGCATTGGCCGGATGAGGGCCATGTAGCAAGTTACCTTCAACCTCGCATCGAGTTGGCTGTTTTAAAACAGTCTCTTTGTAAGAGCGAAAGCGCCTCGGGCTCGGGCTAGAGCAGCATCTACATGTTTGTTAAAATATAGATAATAATTGAGAAACAATTGAGAACTTTCGCCAATTCTTTTTCGTATCCGCCGAAGCCTTATACAACGAGATCCTGAACAGTATGGTTTCCGACTTCTGAAAGTTGATATTCAACTTCCAGTCATCGCAACTTCTCATGAATGAGTCGAAGTCACCCTGCGCGAGAGTAGTGATGTCCTTGATCTTTTTACCTGATTTGTACACGA
This sequence comes from Eristalis pertinax, assembly GCA_907269125.1. Lineage (NCBI taxonomy): Eukaryota > Metazoa > Arthropoda > Insecta > Diptera > Syrphidae > Eristalis > Eristalis pertinax. Next base: position 88,981,254 of record OU026145.1, read on the forward strand.
TCAAGTCGTCGGCGTACGGAATTACGTGAGGAAGAGAACTTATCAGATCGCTCAAGAAAATGTTGAACAGGATCGGCGAATTAACGGCACCATGTTGGAGACCATTTTTTACTTCAAATTTACCTGTAGAGGTCACATTGCCATTCTTGACAACGAACCTTCTACCAGTAAGCATTTTACGCAGTAGGTATAGCAGTGGTTTACTAATGCCTAGCCCATTGAGCTTGTAAAAAAAGTCCTTCTAACCATACGGTGTCGAAGGCCTTATCCAGGTCAATCAGTCAGGCACCCGTACATTGTTTCTGGCTCTTGTTCCATTGGATATCCGACACCAGTTTCGACGCGGCATGAATAGTGTCATGCCCCGCTTTGAAACCGAATTGGTTATTCGGAATAATATGTTTGTCCTCTGTCCAGGTGATCAGAGCTCTGTTTATCACCTTCTCGAATATCTTGCTGATGTTCGGAAGAACACTAATTGACCGGAGGTTGCACGGATTCAAAGAATCTTTACCTCGCTTGGATATGGGTTGCACAATCGCAGTTTTCCAATGCTCCGGATAATGTGCATTATTCAGAGCATTGTTGAACAGGATAGTGTACATGTTAACCACATCTAGGGGGAGATATCTTAGCACAATGTTCTAGATCAGGTCGATTCCAACTGACTTTTTCTTCTTTACTGATTCGAAGACCGCTTGGAGACCGCCTTCGCTATGAACGGGGGATGAACCCCTTCGTCGGCGATGACATTATCTGCCATGTTATCTTCATTGAACACGACAAAGCCGATGTTCTTAGATCGCTATTGTTGCATGTCTTCTCGAAGTTGCGATTTGCTAGATTGTACGCAGTTCTCCAGGTCGTGGTTTGGGCGAATACTCACATATACACTTCCTGAAAGACCGCGCCTAGTACCTCAATTTTTTCCTGCGGGTCCTCGACCACAAAGAAGTTATCGTCGAGTACGGCGTTATCTGGATCAATACCTGCTGTAGTCAGTATTTGTTCTTTGTCCGTCGTTCTGGGGAGCTTAAGACACGGCAGATCGCTACGCTTACTACGAAAATTTTTATTTATTTGCGGAAACATGCTCGGGTTGTTGGATCTTACAGCCCGAATCTTATTGTTCCAATGCAAGTTAACAGAAATTCTTTGATGAGCGACTTCAGTGTCCTAATTTCCTCATCTCGTCTGTCAGTAAACCGTCTGTACAAGGTTTTTAATCTTGACAGGAGTCTACTTTTCCGTTGATGTAGTGCGTTAATTGTCGCATTGCGGTAGAAGTTTTCGTTGTTTCTTCGTGTATACCGTGGTATCATACTGTCCATCGTTCGTTTTATTGTCTCGTCCAATTGTATAAGATACATGTCAATCTCCTCGTTTGACAAGTTTCTATTGGACGGTATGTGGAGCGCATTCGAGGAGACTGCTCTATATTTGTCTGGAGAAGCGTGTCCAGTGTGTCCTACTGTAATTGTAGGGATACGTTTGAACAAACTCTCCTAATTCCGCAATATCGTTGGGGATCTTGATTTCTGCACTGAGTCCGCAATGGTCACTGAAATACACGAAAGTGCTCAAACAGTTTACCGTTTGTGAGGTTGTGTCTGTCAGCTGCAGTCTTCCGTCAAACAGCAGGATATCAAAGTAAGAACCGCTTCTAGGATAGGACGAGATCTCTGTTGCTTTCAAATCGAGTCTATACTCGACACTGTGTAAGCAATACCAGTTGTAAAGCTGGTCCCCTCTATAATTGGAAACTATGTTTCCCCAATATCCATGTCGGGCATTTAAGTCTCCGGCCAAAATGAAATAGTTCTCCTCCGAGTCCAGTCTTAGACATCGAAAGAGTGAATCGAGCTCTGATAAAGTCGTTCTGGAACTAGGGGAGCCGGAGGAGTAGACCGACACCGCATACAGTTTGCTTCTACTGCGGACAGAAATGAACACGATGCAGGCCTCCAACTCCTGAAACCGTCGTACTTCACTACTATTTACTGCTTTGTTTTTAATGTTATTTTTAATTAAGATCGCAACACCGCCTCCACCATTGGAGTTGGGCCGGTATCTTCTAAAAACATTATAATTAGTGTGCTCCAATGTGCCTCTCTGGGTTAGCTTGGTTTCGCTAATCAGAAATAGTTCTGGGCTTTGATAGTCCAACAATCTAAAGAGCTCGTTTTTTTCACGGGATTCCTATCAATGAAATTGCATTCACTGCAAGGATCTTATATGTGCTCTCCGTCTGCGCAGCCATCAAGACTGTTGACGTACTTGGTTCTGCAGGAGCACCAGAATTTGGCTTACCTGCTCCTCTAACCGATCCATACGCCTTTCAATAGAGGATTTCCAATCGGGCGTTGGCTCGTGTGCTCTTGGCACTGAAGGCTGCTGCACTATCTTCGGTAGCTCCTTTCCCGTGCTCCTCTGGCCAGACGCCATTTGGGCGTAACCTACCATCCGACACATATGAAAATGAATCATCTTCATCGGCTGCTGTCTCATTTGATGACGTAGCCTCCGCACTTTCTTCCTCCCTCTGTCTTTCAGGTGACGCGTTAGTGATGCGTCTTTTCGCAGCTGTGGAGATGCGTTTTTTTCTTCTCCTTTTCGCTGTGCCTTCTTGGGGCACCGTTGGTTGGTGGCTTGACACTTCTGCCTCCGGTTGAAAATTTCCCCCGTCCGCTTCTAGGTGATCGGACTGCCCATTCGCCTCCATGCCTTGGGCTCACGCTGTTAATCCAGAATTTATAATCTGGAGAAAAAAAATGCTTGCCCCCACTGGGTCTCGAACCCAGCCTCCTTCGAGTCGCTGCTGTTAGCTCTTTTTTTTTCATGTAATTTTATTTCATTTTTAATTTATGTGGACGTACTTGCTCGACAAAAGTACTTAAAACTAGCTTAACTAACTTAAGAATTTACAAATGTTCTTAATACCAACCTACTGACCCTATGCGGGTACTCTAAGCTAATCTAATCTACGCTATAAATGTGCCTTTCGGCTTAATCTATGTTTTTATTTGTTTAGTCTTTACGACAAAAACTTAGCTTAACTTGACTTACTTAACTGCTTAAACTACCTTATACCAACTTACCCTAACATAAAACTTAAGACTATCTTAACTATGTCCGTAACAGTACGGACACGTGCACCAGGGCGAATATTTTATATATATGCCTAACATATATATTTTATACGCCGGGGTGCACCTTTTTTTTCTTTTCTTATTATATTAGTTTTTTTTTTTGCATTTTTTGTTTTTTAATTTTTTTCTTTGGATTTTTTGTTTGGATTTTTATTTTTTTTTTCCTTATAACTACCTTAAACCTATGTAAGTTGGCCACCATGGCCAACTATCTGGTCATCTAGATCTAGAAAAGCCAGCGGTGGCGGAGACTGGTTTTGGTGTAACCACCAGTAAAATTGCCGTTCTTTGGCGGACTCTTTCCTGCCACGAGCGGGGATCGCTCTACTGAACCGAAGAATATCCTCGTGGGTGCGAGCGACATCCGGTTCGTATTGGAGTCGCCTGTCCACTGTTCGGCGTACGGGCGTACGACATAGAAGATAACAGGGCATCCGTCTGTATCCTGTATTAGGCCACTCGTGTCTAAATAAAGGAATGCTTCGGGAGGAATAAAGCCGTTAAGGCGCAACCTTTCATGGTACATGTTATTGGGGTAATAAGCCCCAAAGATCAGACTGTTAGAAGAAGTCATAGCCCGTGCAATGTGCCTTCTGATCAGCTTAATAATAAAATTATCTATCCTGTTCAAGTTTGCCTCGTTGTACAGGACCTCGTTAGCATAGTACCTCTTGTACTCGGACTCGGGTGTACGATACAAACGGAGACAGCTCCTAAGACACTGCCTCTCGAACAACCTCATCTTTTCCATGGATGAGGCCCATGTAGCAGATTACCTTCACCCTGGTATCAAGTTGGCTGCTGTAAAACAACCTCCTTGCCGCAGCAAAGGCTTTTCTGGCTTTCGTCAGAGCAATATCTATATGTTAAAATACAGATATTGATCCAGCCAAATGCCAAGATATCTAACTACACTTTTCACAGCTAACGGCCGTCCTTGCGGGTCAACTATGCCGAACTTGCGCCAGTTTTGGCACGTATCCCGCGGTGCCGTGTACAACGGGGTCCTGAAAAGAGTAGTTTCACACTTCAGGAAGTTGATAATCAACTTCCAGTCGTCGCAAAATCGCTGAATTTTTTCGAAGTCACGCTGCAACAAGATATTTATTACTTCGACCTTCGGACCTGATCTTTACGCTACTAGATCGTCGGCGTACGCAATTAAGTGCGGCATGGAACCTATAAGATCCGCAGTGAATATTGAGAACAAGATCGGCGAACCAACCGCCCCTGTTGTAGACCATTTTTAATGTCAAAGACCGTGGTTGAAGTTACGCCGTTACTTTTCACGACGAACTTTCTACCTGTTATCATGGCATAGATCGTATATAGCAATGGTTTACTTATACCGAGCCTGACGAGCTTGAGGAAGAGACCCTCCAACCAAACGGTGTCGAACGCCTTCTCCAAGTCAATCAGACAGGCACCCGTGCACTGATTTTTGCTTTTATTCCATTGAATGTCGGATACCAGCTTTGACGCGGTATGTATGGTATCATGCCCCGCCCTAAATCCGAACTGGTTGTCCGGTATGATTTTATTTTCCTCAACCCATTGCTTCAGAAATCCTATGACTATCTTTTCAAAACCTTGCTTATGCAGGGAAGAAGACTGATCGACCGGAGATTTGTCGGGATGGATTTGTCTTTGTCCCGTTTAGGGATCGGTTGCACTACAGCTGTTTTCCAGTGCGCCGGGTAATGTGCATTACTCAGCGCGGTGTTGAACAATGTTGTGTAAATTTGGACCGCTTGGGGGGGAAGATGGCGAAGCACAATATTCGGTATTCCATCGATTCCCACTGACTTTTTCTTTTTCAGCTAGTTGAAGATACCCTGAAGATCTTCTTGGGAAATCAAGATGAGATTGTCATCATTGGTGACGGCACTATGTGCCATATTATCGTCACTGAACCTGGTGAAACCAGGATTCTCGGATCGCCATTGACTTATCTCGTTGCGGAGATAGAAATGGTTTAACAAGGCTCTGTTCTCCAGATCGTGATTCGGCCTACTAACCTCGTTGACCGTATACACTCGCTGGAACACAGCTGCAATAGCTTTAACCTTCTCCTGGGGATCTTCAACCACGAAGAAGTCATTGCCTAGCACTGCCTCACCTGGATCGATGCCAATTGAAGTCAGTAATTGTTCGTTGTTCGTTGTGTGTCGTCCTGGGAAGTCTAACGACCTGAATGTCATTTTGATCTTTCCTCCGAAATATTTTATTTACTTGCGGGAACATACCCGGGTTGTTGGATCGTACAGCCCGGATTTTATTGCCCCAGTGCAAGCTTATAGCCAAGCTATAATTTATTCGAATTAACTGTTCGAGGTTCTTGATCTCAGACTTCAGTGCCCTGACTTCCGCGTTTTGTGGATCTGTAAACCGTCTGTGCAAGAGTTTGAGTCTTGACAGCAGCCTACTTTTGTGTACGTGAAGTGCATCTATGGTAGCATTTCGGTAAACATCGCTGTCATCGATTTGTACTACCTTCGGAATGGTTTTCTCCATAATTCGTTTTATTACGTCGTCCATTTGTATGACGTACCTGTCAACCTCCTAGTTCGTCAGGTTTCTGTTTGTCGGAGGATTGATCCCACTCGAACGTAGTTCTGTGGATAAAGTCCTGGAGAAGCGTGGCCAGCGGACCTTATTGTAATTATAAGGGAGCCTCTGGACATAGTCCTCCAGTTTTGCCACCTCGTTCGGGAGCTGAATAGCCGCGAAGAGCCCGCAGTGGTCACTCTCGTACTCAACCGCAGTTAAACAGTTCCGTGTGCGTCTTTCCACGTCCAGTATAGTCAGTCGTTTGTTTATCAACATCAGATCCAGATAGGACCCGCTTCTGGGAAAGGATGGCCTATCGGTTGCAAGCAAAACTAGCTTGAACTCACTATTGTGCTCTACCAACCAGTTATACAATGAGGTCCCCCTGGCGTTATGCACCACGTTGCCCCAATCCATATGCCTCGAGTTCAAATCCCTGGCTATGATATAGTAGTTATCTTCCGAGCTTAGTCGAAGGCTAGTAAATAGAGTATCGAGCTCTGAAATGAAATGGGGATTGATATGTGCCTTGTCAGACGCATAGATCGCGATCACATATAGCCGCTTACCACCCCGAAGGGGGATGCGTGCGATACACGCTTCTATTGCCTGGAATTTTCGCACTTCACCGCTGTACACGACCTTATCACAAATGCCTTTTTTGATTAAGAGAGCGCCCCACCAGCTAGGTAGGCTCGGTCTCTTCGAATGATATGATAATTCTTGTACCTAAGGGTAAGCGTCTGGTTTAGCCTAGTTTCGCTAACCACCAACACGTCAGGATTATGGATTTGCAACAAGTTACCGAAGTTTAGTTAACATTTAGGCCTGATCAGTGAATTCACATTCACTGCTAGGATTTTAAGGTTACAAGCTGCCTGCGCAGCCATTAAACCGATGCTGCGTTTGGCTCTCCGAACAGCGTCGAGTAGATGAGGTCTACTCGCGCTGCTTGCTCAAGGAACTGCTTTTGAAGCTGAGCGATCTGCCCCTGGATGGAGAGCAGGACCGTCTTCAGATCCAGATCGGCTTCAGGTTGCCTGGCCACTGGGACCGGGGCCACCTTCGGCACTGTCTGTTGAACCGGTCGCCTACCCGATGCCATTTGGGCATAGGAAACTGCCGGAGTAACAGTGGTAGCTGGAGCACGGGGCACTGGCCTCGCTTCTACCATTTTTCCTTTCCTTTTGGCCTCTATTATTTTCCAGATCTCTTGGACCTTAGGGCATCGCCGATAGTTGGCCCGCTGGTCTTACAGAGTACACACTTCAGTTTGCTCCTATCCTCGACTTTCTCCGTCCCTAAGGGACATTCCCCTCGATTGTGGGTTCCTGCGCATTTGACGCAGCGAGACTGCATGTTGCAATTCGCCGCGGCATGCCCAAACCTCTGACAACGAGCACACTGGAGAGTGTGTTTTTTATTGTTTAATGTATCCCATTTGACATCAATAGAGCCTAGACGATGTATTCGCTTTAGACTATCTAATTTGCTGTCTGGGGTGACCTGGACTAGGAAGAACGGAAGTTTCCTGTTCTCTCTCTTCGAAACCGCAGTGATGAAGGGCTTAACCCCAACGACCTGGACATCGCCGCTCTGCGCTTGGCGCAGCTTAGCGAGAATCTCCTCCGGATCAGTGTCAGGATCTACGTCCTTAAGGAGCATGGTCTGCACTTTTTCCCCTTTTGGGGTGTAAGAAAAAAACTCGGCCTCCGACACCGCTAGCCTGTCTTTAACTACATGATAGTCTGCCATTGATAAGCAATGGACAGATACTCTTATACCTTATATAATAAGACTCTTTGGTGACCAACTTACATAGGGTGTCGACGTCCTTCTTCTCCAGTCCGAAGACGTTGATTGGAGGTTGTTGTTGCTGCTTCTGCTGCTGCGGCTGCTTTTTCTGCTGCTGCTGTTTCTTTTGTCGTTGTTATTGTTGTTGTTGCTGCTGCTTTGGCTGATGTAGTTGCTGTTGCTGCTGCTGTTGCTTCTTGGCAGCTGTTGATCGTTGTCCCTTTGGCAACTGATGGGTCTGTTCTTGTTGTTGCTGCTCTTTTGGCTGATGTTTTTGCTGTGCAGCCTCCTTGGACGCTCTCCTGACCCTTAATTTGATTTGGAGGGCTTGGATGTGGGCATCCAGCTCCTCCCTCTCCCTCTGGCTCTTTATTAGCTGCTCCCGGTCCTCTTCCTCTTCGTCCTCGGATTCGGACGACGTTAGAGCATTGAAGGGGTTGTCTCTACCGCTAGGAGAATCTCCCCTCGCCTTCTGTAGACTCGTATTCTACGTCGTCGACTATCTGTTGCTGCATTCTGGCTGATGCTGCTGTAGTTGTGGCTACAGTTGTTGTTGTTGATGCTGCTGCTGCTGCTGTAAAAAGTTGCCGCAATTATCGCATCGGCTGATCCAAGGCTGGAACGGCGCTTCACCAGGTTTGGCTGTGGCTGAAGCTTCTTCCTCCTTTTCTTCCTCGCCTCTTCGTGTGTTGACTGGTGGTCTGATGTCCCAGCCACCGGTACAACATCATCATTATAATCTGGAGAAAAAAAATGCTTGCCCCCACCCCACTGGGTCTCGAACCCAGCCTCCTTCGAGTCGCTGCTGTTTGTTCTACTCCTTTGGCCACGTTCTTGTTGTGAATCATAATTATTTAAATTAGACTATAACACTGTTTTTTTATTTAATTTATTTTTAAGAAGCCGAAACACATGCGCACTGTTCAATGGTTTGTGAACGACTGGTTTTCTAAAAGGTCAGTTTCATTATGCTCAAATTTCCTATTTGAAATTATTATTCTCGTATTTAGGTCGTTGGGTACTTTGATTTCATATTTTTCTCCCATGTGTTTCTTCAATCAATTTCTTTTTTTTTTTTCGTTCCCTTCTTCAGTATTTTCGTTTTATATTATTATTACTCCATTGTTGCTGCTTTCTATATTTAAAAAATGTAAATTTTTTGGGTCTACGTTTTTATTTAAATCTTGTTTAATTTTCATCCTTTTTTGTTTTCCTTTCGGCTTTACAATCAATGGCGCTTTTTTTCTTAGCTCTGGCATCACTTATTCCCATGTCATATCATTTGCAAATGACATTTGTCTTACCGTGCCTGATTGTGTACTGTTTACTATTTTCTTCAGCTCATTGCAAACGTTAATGTTACTGTTTTTTAATCCTGTACGTGTTTTTTCCTGTTCTTCCTTCAAATTTTCCGTAATGTTTTTAGTGTCTTTATTGCGGCAACACTTTTTTTTCACATATTTCCTGTGCTGCTTTCATTTCACGCAGTCTCTCAGCATATCTTTTTTCAATTGCTTCCAAGAGGTTCTTGATTTCGTCCTCATTGTTCCGAAGAGATTGTGTAAATTCCTCATAGTATATGTGGGTTGATGTCGGGGTTGTTTGTTTGGAAGGGTGCCGCGGTATATGTATGTTCTGGATCAGTAAGTGGGTTATGTGGTTAGTCGCGTGAAAGGTGTTTCGCGTGCCAATGCGTGGGAAAAAGTACCCACCTGCTTAATTTTTTTGAAAAAATTTACTTGAAAATATTTTCGCTGTAAAGATTTTCCATGGACTGCGCGGGTGTTGATATTGCGGCTGCTGTCAGCGTCGGTGACTGCCCCAGTGTATTATTAACTTGATTATCCGAATATATTGCTCTATCAGATACACCTGAATTAAGTCTTTGGAGTTTAGTATTACTCCAAAATTAACGGCTACCGTCAAATAAAATACTCTTTTGATTTGAAACATTTGATGAGTGGTCTGAAATCACATCGACACTATCCATATCAATTTTTAGAGATTTCACTTGAGACTTGTACTGCTTGTAAATAGAAAGTTGAAGAATACGCTTAAAAAATAAAGTACAGTCGACTCCTCTTGATTCGATTCTGAAACACCATAACTCAAACAAATTTGTTCATCTAATCGGTGGTTCCCGTTAACCGGGATTCGATGAGCCCTTCTATTCACTAGATTTGTATTTCATTTTAACATTCTTTTGATAGCATTCATTGACTTCACTGAAATTAATTATAAATCACTGACTTCAAAATTAATGCTGATTTTACATTTTGAAGTTGAAGTCTACGTGAATTCATGATTTTAACTATTTTGTAGATAAATCAAATTACTTAATTTCTGAAATGATTGAATTCGTTTACAACTCTGGTGTCAACTGACATTTGAGAAATGAAAACAGCTTACTGAATTTAATTCAATGACAAAAGTGTGTTGAAATTTGTGGATGTACGAGTAAATTAAACAAGATTTCGTTTTCGTTTCCCTCTATGAGGGATTTTATTTATTAAAATTAAATTGCTGACGTTACTCAGCCCGAAGTCAACTAAAAACTAAACTTACTCTACTTATTCTAATCGTTCGATGTCGTTGAACGATGGCCTTGATGTTATTCGGTCCCACGGTGGATGGTCGCTGCGTTTCGCTGCGTCTGGCATGCTCGGCTTAAAACGCTGAGCTAGCGTCTGGCTGTTCCCACACTTTGCAACTTTGGGAGCGTGTTCACTGCTCCCCCTCTTTAGCGATGTCGTCCTCGACTTCGCGAAGATTTCTGAAAGCATCAGTTGTTGCTCTGCGAATATCGTCAATGGTAATAGTTGACTGGTTTAATCCTGGGCGGCTTTGAAGTCCATCTATAATCTGAACTTTAACTTGAGTGGTTCTTCTTTTTAACATGCAAGCTAGTATGATTAGGGTTATGAGTATTGTCACAGCAACACTGTAGACAGCAAAGATATGTATGTACTGTTCCGTGCATTTCAATTTTCTTGATATGCCTTGTGTTGTTGATGTGTAATTCCTTTATCATTTCTAGAGATAGAAGTTCTACCATTTCACGAGGCTGTAGTTGCATGATGGCTGGTACAGGTTTTAGAGATGAAGTTTGTTGGGACCTGAAGTGATGTCCGCTTATTACCAACGAAGTATTTCTGAATTTCACTAGGTAAGTTCCATTAAAGTTGTGTGACTCTCCATCAATTACGATAGCGCCTTCAAACTGATTCAGTAAAATGACGCCTGTTTCAATTTCATCCACAGCTTGTACGTGTTGGCTTTTTGTAAGCACGCATGTCGAATTACGGCCTTTTAAAATGTTAGGAATACAGGTTGATTTACTTATATCTATTAGATTATTTTCATTGCATATTGAAATTGAATTGTACGTATTACAATTATTACTTAATCTATAATAATTTTCATTACGCACTAGTACATAATTATTGGCATTATCGGAAATCTTAATTACTATGTTATTTTGGCAATTTTTAATAGGCTTTATAAGACATTTTTTGCAGTTTATATCTTTTGTCAATGGAATGTTTAAAGTATAATATAATAATGAGCCATTTGTAAAAATCTTCACTTGAGAGAAATCCAAAGCTTCTTCCATATTAGTGTAAGGTACTACATTTTTACTTAGAGCATTAACAATAGCTTCAATTTCTTCCTTTGATAAAATTATAGAATTAAGAATGCCAGCTATTGCCCAATGAATTGCATGTTTTATATTTATCAATTCTTCCTTAATTAATCTTATTCGATATTTAAAGGTTAATACTAAGTCATCTGATAGAATACTAGTTTTTTTTTTATGGAATTTATAATTTTATTGGTTACAGACGTAAGATTGTTAACTTTTTCATTATACATTTTGTTATATATTATAATATATAATTCATTATGTGAATTTGAGAAATCAAGTATCTGCACTTCTCCGCAAGCCCAAGCAGCTAATAGCCTGAAATCAAAATAGTGTTGAAAATATTGTTCTATCTAAGATTACTTTTTATGGATTGTTTTATTGTCGATAAGAACAGTGGTTCCAAGGTCTTTTTGAATAATTTTTTCTACAAACAACTTAGTAAAATTATTCCCTATACGTTTATTAGTCCTAACAAACACCTTTTCACCTGGTTGAAATTTTCTAGTTTGTCTTTTCGCAACGATAGCTTTAGTATTATTGAAAAAATTAAGGATTTCCAAAAGAGGATCTTTATTGTCAACAATAGAGCGGGAACTAATGGGTTTAACTATTGCAAATTTTGTAAATTTATCTACGCATGTGAGAAAATGGGATCTATCCGTTGAATAGATATTTATATGGAGAACTTCTCCGGGTGGCGGAGTATAGGGGATTCTCCTATCATAGGTCTTGGCGGGTGTCTTTGATACTTTGCCTCATGACAAATCTTACTATTGGAAACTATTTCTTTCAACTTTTTGTGCATTTCGGGGAAGTAATAATCTTTTAATATCTGTTGCAGATTTTCGTGAGCGGATCGATGAGGTCGATTGTGCTCGGTTGTAAGAATTTATATTTGATCGTTTTTATTAAAAATATCTGCCACATGTTTGTATGTGTAACGGAATTTAATAGAAGGAAATATTTTTAAAAGTTCGTCCTGAATTCTCGCTAGGGTTGGAAGGTCACAAACTATAGCGTTAACGACGTCGGGATTGACAGATTCTTTAATGGTTTAGAGAAGCAAGAAGTTCTCTTTCGTTAGTCGCATAGTTCTCTTCAGCTGGAGTCTTTGAGATCATAGTTATTGGTCGACCACCTTGGGACGCAGCGCATGCGATGAGGCGTCAGTGGTTAGGTCGAATGCTTTTTTATAGTTCAGACAGGCACCCGTGCACTAATTTTTGCTTTTATTCCATTGAATGTCGGATACCAGCTTTGACGCGGTATGTTTTGTATTATGCCCCGCCCTAAATCCGAACTGGTTGTCCGGTATGATTTTATTTTCCTCAACCCATTGTTTCAGAAATCCTATGACTATCTTTTCAAAAACCTTGCTTATGCAGGGAAGAAGACTGATCGACCGGAGATTTGTAGGGATGGATTTGTCTTTGTCTCGTTTAGGGATCGGTTGCACTACAGCTGTTTTCCAGTGCGCCGGGTAATGTGCATTACTCAGCGCGGTTTTGAACAATGTTGTGTAAATTTGGACCGCTTGGGGGGGAAGATGGCGAAGCACAATATTCGGTATTCCATCGATACCCACTGACTTTTTCTTTTTCAGCGAGTTGAAGATACCCTGAAGATCTTCTTGGGAAATCAAGATGAGATTGTCATCATTGGCGACGGCACTATGTGCCATATTATCGTCACTGAACCTCGTGAAACCTGGATTCTCGGATCGCCATTGACTTATCTCGTTGCGGAGATAGAAGTGGTTTAGCAAGGCTCTGTTCTCCAGATCGTGATTCGGCCTACTAACCTCGTTGACCGTATACACTCGCTGGAACACAGCACCAATAGCTTTAACCTTCTAATGGGGATCTTCAACCACGAAGAAGTCATTGTCTAGCACTGCCTCACCTGGATCGATGCCAATTGAAGTCAGTAATTGTTCGTTGTTCGTTGTGTGTCGTCCTGGGAAGTCTAACGACCTGAATGTCTTTCCTCCGAAATATTTTATTTACTTGCGGGAACATACCCGGGTTGTTGGATCGTACAATCCGGATTTTACTGCCCCAGTGCAAGCTTATAGCCAAGCTATAATTTATTCGAATTAACTGTTCGAGGTTCTTGATCTCAGACTTCAGTGCCCTGACTTCCGCGTTTTGTGGATCTGTAAACCGTCTGTGCAAGAGTTTGAGTCTTGACAGCAGCCTACTTTTGTGTACGTGAAGTGCATCTATGGTAGCATTTCGGTAAACATCGCTGTCATCGATTTGTACTACCTTCGGAATGGTTTTCTCCATGGTTCGTTTTATTACGTGGTTCATTTGTATGACGTACCTGTCAACCTCGAAGAGCCCGCAGTGGTCACTCTCGTACTCAACCGCAGTTAAATAGTTCCGTGTGCGTCTTTCCACGTCCAGTATAGTCAGTCGTTTGTCTATCAACATCAGATCCAGATAGGACCCGCTTCTGGGAAAGGATGGCCTATCGGTTGCAAGCAAATCTAGCTTGAACTCGATATTTTGCTCTACCAACCAGTTATACAATGAGATCCCCCTGGCGTTATGCACCACGTTGCCCCAATCCATATGACTCGAGTTCAAATCCCCGGCTATGACATAGTAGTTATCTTCCGAGCTCAGTCGAAGGCTAGTAAATAGAGTATCGAGCTCTGAAATGAAATGGGGATTGATATGTGCCTTGTCAGACGCATAGATCGCGATCACATATAGCCGCTTACCACCCCGAAGGGGGATGCGTGCGATACACGCTTCTATCGCCTGGAATTTTCGCACTTCACCGCTATACACGGCCTTATGACAAATGCCTTTTTTGATTAAGAGAGCGACCCACCAGCTAGGTAGGCTCGGTCTCTTCGAATGATATTATAATTCTTGTACCTAAGGGTATGCGTCTGGTTTAGCCTAGATTCGCTAACCACCAAAACGTCAGGATTATGGATTTGCAACAAGTTACCGAAGTTGTTGTTGCTGCTGCTGTTGCTTCTTGGCAGCTGTTGATCGTTGTCCCTTTGGCAACTGATGGGTCTGTTCTTGTTGTTGCTGCTCTTTTGGCTGATGTTTTTGCTGTGCAGCCTCCTTGGCCGCTCTCCTGACCCTTAATTTGATTTGGAGGGCTTGGATGTGGGCATCCAGCTCCTCCCTCTCCCTCTGGCTCTTTATTAGCTGCTCCCGGTCCTCTTCCTCTTCGTCCTCGGATTCGGACGACGTTAGAGCATTGAAGGGGTTCTCTCAACCGCTAGGAGAATCTCCCCACACCTTATGTAGACTCGTATTCTACGTCGTCGACTATCTGTTTGCTGCATTCTGGCTGATGCTGCTGTAGTTGTGGCTACAGTTGTTGTTGTTGATGCTGCTGCTGCTGCTGTAATTCCGGCTGTTGCCGCAATTATCGCATCGGCTGATCCAAGGCTGGAACGGCGCTTCACCAGGTTTGGCTGAAGCTTCTTCCTCCTTTTCTTCCTCGCCTCTTCGTGTGTTGACTGGTGGTCTGATGTCCCAGCCACCGGTACAACATCATCATTATAATCTGGAGAAAAAAAATGCTTGCCCCCACCCCACTGGGTCTCGAACCCAGCCTCCTTCGAGTCGCTGCTGTTTGCTCTACTCCTTTGGCCACGTTCTTGTTGTGAATCATAATTATTTAAATTAGACTATAACACTGTTTTTTTATTTAATTTATTTTTAAGAAGCCGAAACACATGCGCACTGTTCAATGGTTTGTGAACGACTGGTTTTCTAAAAGGTCAGTTTCATTATGCTCAAATTTCCTATTTGAAATTATTATTCTCGTATTTAGGTCGTTGGGTACTTTGATTTCATATTTTTCTCCCATGTGTTTCTTCAATCAATTTAGTTTTTTTTTCGTTCCTTTCTTCAGTATTTTCGTTTTATATTATTATTTCTCCATTGTTGCTGCTTTCTATATTTAAAAAATGTAAATTTTTTGGGTCTACGTTTTTATTTAAATCTTGTTTAGTTTTCATGCTGTTTTGTTTTCCTTTCGGCTTTACAATCAATGGCGCTTTTTTTCTTAGCTCTGGCATCACTTATTCCCATGTCATATCATTTGCAAATGACATTTGTCTTACCGTGTCTGATTGTGTACTGTTTACTATTTTCTTCAGCTCATTGCAAACGTTAATGTTACTGTTTTTTAATCCTGTACGTGTTTTTTCCTGTTCTTCCTTCAAATTTTCCGTAATGTTTTTAGTGTCTTTATTGCGGCAACACTTTTTTTTCACATATTTCCTGTGCTGCTTTCATTTCACGCAGTCTCTCAGCATATCTTTTTTCAATTGCTTCCAAGAGGTTCTTGATTTCGTCCTCATTGTTCCGAAGAGATTGTGTAAATTCCTCATAGTATATGTGGGTTGATGTCGGGGTTGTTTGTTTGAAAGGGTGCCGCGGTATATGTATGTTCTGGACCAGTAAGTGGGTTATGTGGTTAGTCGCGTGAAAGGTGTTTCGCGTGCCAATGCGTGGGAAAAAGTACCCACCTGCTTAATTTTTTTGAAAAAATTTACTTGAAAATATTTTCGCTGTAAAGATTTTCCGTGGACTGCGCGGGTGTTGATATTGCGGCTGCTGTCAGCGTCGGTGACTGCCCCAGTGTATTATTAACTTGATTATCCGAATATATTGCTCTATCAGATACACCTGAATTAAGTCTTTGGAGTTTAGTATTACTGCAAAAGTAATGCCTACCGTCAAATAAAATACTCTTTTGATTTGAAACATTTGATGAGTGGTTTGAAATCACATCGACACTATCCATATCAATTTTTAAAGATTTCACTTGAGAATTGTACTGCTTGTAAATAGAAAGTTGAAGAATACGCTTAAAAAATAAAGTACAATCGACTCCTCTTGATTCGATTCTAAAACACCATAACTCAAACAAATTTGTTCATCTAATCGGTGGTTCCCGTTAACCGGGATTCGATGAGCCCTTCTATTCACTAGATTTGTATTTCATTTTAACATTCTTTTGATAGCATTCATTGACTTCACTGAAATTAATTATAAATCACTGACTTCAAAATTAATGCTGATTTTACATTTTGAAGTTGAAGTCTACGTGAATTCATGATTTTAACTATTTTGTAGATAAATCAAATTACTTAATTTCTGAAATGATTGAATTCGTTTACAACTCTGTGTCAACTGACATTTGAGAAATGAAAACAGTTTACTGAATTTAATTCAATGACAAAAGTGTGTTGAAATTTGTGGATGTACGAGTAAATTAAACACGATTTCGATTTCGTTTCCCTCTATGAGGGATTTTATTTATTAAAATTAAATTGCTGACGTTACTCAGCCCGAAGTCAACTAAAAACTAAACTTACTCTACTTATTCTAATCGTTCGATGTCGTTGAACGATGGCCTTGATGTTATTCGGTCCCACGGTGGATGGTCGGCGAAGCTCCCTCTGTGTTGTCGGATTTTTTCGCTGCGTCTGGCATGCTCGGCTTAAAACGCTGAGCTAGCGTCTGGCTGTTCACACACTTTGCAACTTTGGGAGCGTGTTCACTGCTCCCCCTCTTTAGCGATGTTGTCCTTGGCTTGGCGAAGATTTCTGAAAGTATCAGTTGTTGCTCTGCGAATATCGTCAATGGTAATAGTTGACTGGTTTAATCCTGGGCGGCTTTGAAGTCCTTCTATAATCTGAACTTTAACTTGAGTGGTTCTTCTTTTTAACATGCAAGCTAGTATGATTATGGTTATGAGTATTATCACAGCAACATTTGCATTTCAATTTTCTTGATATGCCTTGTGTTGTTGATGTGTAATTCCTTTATCATTTCTAGAGATAGAAGTTCTACCATTTCACGAGGCTGTAGTTGCATGATGGCTGGTACAGGTTTTAGAGATGAAGTTTGTTGGGACCTGAAGTGATGTCCGCTTATTACCAACGAAGTATTTCTGAATTTTACTAGGTAAGTTCCATTAAAGTTGTGTGACTCTCCATCAATTACGATAGCGCCTTCAAACTGATTCAGTAAAATGACGCCTGTTTCAATTTCATCCACAGCTTGTACGTGTTGGCTTTTTGTAAGCACGCATGTCGAATTACGGCCTTTTAAAATGTTAGGAATACAGGTTGATTTACTTATATCTATTAGATTATTTTCATTGCATATTGAAATTGAATTGTACGTATTACAATTATTACTTAATCTATAATAATTTTCATTACGCACTAGTACATAATTATTGGCATTATCGGAAATCTTAATTACTATGTTATTTTGGCAATTTTTAATAGGCTTTATAAGACATTTTTTGCAGTTTATA
Organism: Eristalis pertinax; assembly: GCA_907269125.1. Taxonomy (NCBI): domain Eukaryota; kingdom Metazoa; phylum Arthropoda; class Insecta; order Diptera; family Syrphidae; genus Eristalis; species Eristalis pertinax. The sequence goes on from OU026145.1 coordinate 88,998,702, forward strand.
TCTTTTGTCAATGGAATGTTTAAAGTATAATATAATAATGAGCCATTTGTAAAAATCTTCACTTGAGAGAAATCCAAAGCTTCTTCCATATTAGTGTAAGGTACTACATTTTTACTTAGAACATTAACAATAGCTTCAATTTCTTCCTTTGATAAAATTATAGAATTAAGAATGCCAGCTATTGCCCAATGAATTGCATGTTTTATATTTATCAATTCTTCCTTAATTAATCTTATTCGATATTTAAAGGTTAATACTAAGTCATCTGATACAATACTAGTTTTTTTTTATGGAATTTATAATTTTATTGGTTACAGACGTAAGATTGTTAACTTTTTCATTATACATTTTGTTATATATTATAATATATAATTCATTATGTGAATTTGAGAAATCAAGTATCTGCACTTCTCCGCAAGCCCAAGCAGCTAATAGCCTGAAATCAAAATAGTGTTGAAAATATTGTTCTATCTAAGATTACTTTTATGGATTGTTTTATTGTCGATAAGAACAGTGGTTCCAAGGTCTTTTTGAATAATTTTTTCTACAAACAACTTAGTAACTTAGTAAATTATTCCCTAAACTATTTCTTTCAACTTTTTGTGCATTTCGGGGAAGTAATAATCTTTTAATATCTGTTGCAGATTTTCGTGAGCGGATCGATGAAATCGATTGTGCTCGGTTGTAAGAATTTATATTTGATCGTTTTTATTAAAAATATCTGCCACCTGTTTGTATGTGTAACCGAATTTAATAGAAGGAAATATTATTAAAAGTTCGTCCTGAATTCTCGCTCGGGTTGGAAGGTCACAAACTATAGCGTTAACGACGTCGGGATTGACAGATTCTTTAATGGTTTGCAGAAGCAAGAAGTTCTCTTTCGTTAGTCGCATAGTTCTCTTCAGCTGGAGTCTTTGAGATCATAGTTATTGGTCGACCACCTTGGGACGCAGCGCATGCGATGAGGCGTCAGTGGTTAGGTTGAATGCTTTTTTATAGTTCGGACACAGCACTAGAACATCTTCTGACGCTAGAATTCTTTTAACTTTATCAAATGCCTGTAGCGCTTCCGAATCTAGTTCGACCTTTACGTTCTTTGATTGATTCGTACCTATATTTCCGTTTTCCCCCCGAAGATATTTCGTTAGAGGCTTTACTATCGAGGCATGGTCTTCGACGAACAGCCTATAGTATCCTGCGAGCCCAAGGAAATATCGCAAGCTGCGGAGTGTTTTTGGAGTTTCGTAGCTTATAATATCTCATTTTCTCTGAGCATGTTTTTATTCCATTTATGGATACTACAAACCCAAGAGACTCTACCTCTGTTCGAAAAAATTTTGATTTTTCAAAGAAAACACGCATATTTGCTTCAAACAGTTTTGAAAGAATTCGTTCTATATCCTCAATATGTTGCTCGTATGATTTTGAAAAAAGATCACGTCATCAATATAAACGTGACAATATTTACCAATTTAATCCCTTCGCTGAAAAAAGGTAGGTGCATTTTTCAGTCCGAATGGGAGTCTGCAGAACTCATATTTACCGTTGTTGATTGAGAATGCTGTTTTTTCTCTATCACGCTCGGATAACTTGATTTGATGGAATCCTGATTTTAAGTCCAATGTTGTAAAGAAGGATGATTCACTCAAATTAGCCAAAATGACAGAGGTATCCGGGATATTGTATCTGTCGCTAATAGTTTTCTCATTCAATTTTCTAAAATCAATTACGAGTCGCTTTTTCCGATTTCCAGTTTCGTCGAATCCTTTCTTGTCAGCAACCCATATAGGATTGTTGTAAGGAGACCGTGAAGGTCTTATAATTCCGTTACGAAGTAGATCGGAGACTTCTTGGTTGACGAAGTCTGCTGCAGCCATTATGTAGCGGTAAGATTTTGAATAAATGATATCATTGCTAGATGTTTTTATTGTTGCAACAACGTTTATATTGAATGGTAAGGATTCATTAGGATCCGCAAATACTTTTGAGTAATGCTTCAATATCAAGGGCAAGTGTTCAGACGAGACTTCTTAATTTTTAAATGAAATGTTATTAACTACTCTACAGTAAAAATATAGCAATTTTTCTTCTCCTTCATCATGTGTTATGATTCCCTTTTTTAAGTCTAAATAAGGGATGGGATAATGATATCAGAATTTTCGTTATAAGGCTGCTGTTCACTGTCGTAGGTTTCGTAGTAATTCCCATCATAGAATTCGTTCTGGCAGTATTGCTGATCTTCGATAGTAATTTATTCTCTGAATTTTTGGAACCGGCTGCCTGTCCGACTCACAACGCCTTTTCTGAATTCTATTTTGCATGTTACAAGCTATAGGCCTTTGATTGGAATTTGAGTGTTGGGAATTGTTGGAGTAACGCGAAGAATTGTTTATTTGACCTTGATTGTTAAAGTTTTGCATTGGATTATTGAATGATTTTTGAGAATAACCTGGATTCTTATAATGAACATGGGATGAACCCAATTATATTGGCTCTGGAGTTGTATGAATCTGGTTGGTGGTAACCTGCCTGTAGTGAGGTGAATGAGAAGGATTATACTGCTTATAATCGTAAATCTCTCTAGCTGATAAGAAATTGCTTGAACGTTCATACCTTGGCATGTCGGAATGTCTTGAAGAAAATAAGATATCGTACATGGGTTTCTGTAAACCCGAAATAAAAATTCTTGAGGCATCCTGGCAGTACTTTTGACTGAGTGAGTCAATTGGTGCTTTATTCCCCTCATGTAACATAATCGTTTTATTTATAATCAGTGTTAATTTTTCTCTACCTCATCATAAAATTGAGGAATTGTCATTTTACCTTGACGCAACCTAGACATTTCCTGCTCTATCAAATAAATAGGCCTTTTATCGGCGTACGTGAAATCCAAAGGGGATATTATACCATTGAAATTTAGCAAATTTAGATAAAACTTGGTCAGCTTGTAAGAACTTATAAACAGCAAAAGCTGCTTGACGCCAAGAAACGTAACGTACCTGTTCACCACTAAATTCAGGCAGTGATTTTACAATGTCTAACGAGTCCTCACATTGCCTACCTGATATAATCGTAACAGCCTTGTATTCTTCTATACCTGTGGGAGTCTCTAATGCAGTCTTGCGGTCAACACCTCGACCTGACTGCGGAAGATTTCTGTGGTACGATCTGTTGCTACCTGTACCGCTGCTGAATCAATGACCGGGTTCCATTTTAACAATTTTGTATTTGCTAATTTATATTATTTATTAACTTAAATCTAACATATGATCTTGAATTATATTGCTTACAAAAAAAAAAAAAACAGTTCTTCACAATTGTACAGTTTTTTTTACTTTAATTTTTTGGAATTAGCTTGCTTCCAGTTCACAGTTCTTCTTCATATTTGCTCAATTTTATTTTACTTTCATTTTTTGAAATTAATTTGCTTCCAGTTCACAATTCTTCTTCACAATTGCACAATTTTTCTTTAATTTTCGTTCTCTATGAAACTACTTTTACAATAGCACCGGCGGGCTTTTTCTATGGTATTAATATCCGACACGTTGGGCGCCAATTAAACACGATTTCTTTTTCGTTTCAATCTATGAGGGATTTTATTTATTAAAATTAAATTGCTGACGTTACTCAGCCCGAAGTCAACTAGTTTTTAGTTGCTCTACTTACTCTAATCGTTCGATGTCGTTGAACGATGGCCTTGATGTTATTCGGTCCCTTTCTGGCTGTTCACACACTTTGCAACTTTGGGAGCGTGTTAACTTGTATGGTAAAATCACATATGGCCACATACGTGACTGCAGCGCCAACGGCAGACTAGAATTTACAAAATCAGTCACTAGGGACGCTCTAGAAAACAAATTTCATCGACTACGGCAAAATATGATGCCGTAGTCGAAGCTCTCGATGAATCTGCGATTGCAGAAGTCTCCAACGTTATCAAAGCGCCATCCATTGAAGATATTTACGCAAACCTGAGAGAATATCATATTTAAAATTAACTTGGGGACAAAAATAATCACACCTTCGGCCTGGCTAACAACGACGGTCTTTTGCAGATGATCTTTTGCGTACAAATTGGTTGGGTTTGCTACTTGCTAACGTCCAAAACATCCTAAAAGCTCCTTAATGGAGCTAGCTGATATTATTATTATTATTGTTGAAGCGACCTATAGGTGTATTGGAGAACAAGGGTACTCTTACGAGTTCCCCTCACATACACTTCTTCACATAGTTGTAGTGAGGGTTATGGACCCCTGTTGTGCAAAGGTGGAAGAGATTTATTCTAGAGTACTCTCTTAAAGACACATTTCATATTTCCTATAAGAATCTGAGGATTAGCGAACCGGCATACTATTAGCGATGTGATAAGAAGAAGGTTTTTATTACAAGAGGATGATTGTCATTACAAAATAGAAGTTTTGCCAGGAACAATAATTAAGTTTTAAGTTACGCAATACCCTCATTATAATGGATAAACTTATTTTGGGAGCCTGCACATCTAATCCGATGCCCTCTACAACAAAATTAAATGTTTAATCTTTTAACAGGCTTCGTTAGCATATCTGCATATTGTTATATCTGGCTTCTAACTACTTACAAGCCACAGTGTCCTAACTTAATTGTAGGACACACTGTATCGAACCGAGATACATTGCAACATAATACGCAAAGATCAATTGCTCGTCAACGCGCGGATCTACCACCTGCATTTTTGCAAACTCAGCACATTCCATCACATGGGATGTTATTTGGTTTGGGTCTTTTCGAAGCAAAAGATTGTACTCTAGTTTTTAAGATCAGTTTCGAATAAACTCGTGAACAGCTCGGTTCACATCATTGGCGCAGTCGGTAAAAGAAAATTTTTTAAAAAGTTTGAAATAAAAATTCAAATAGAAAAACACTCAAACGTTAAGGCTCAACTATAATGCGCATGAGCGAGCATGAGCTAGTGTCAAATTTTAACGAAATGTTTCGTCATGTTTGCAAAAAAATCATGTCTACCTATAATTCGCATCTGCGCGCATGTCCATATGTCAGAAAAATGTTTGTTTCATTCAGCCGAAAAATGTCGTGTTCAATTATATGTCTATGTATGTATTTACGAATACCAACAGAATATCAGCTGATTTGCTCATTTTTCAAATTTTTTTTCTTGTCTGTGTTTTATCTGTCACATTCGCATATGCGCGGTGCGATTCATTTCCCACTAGCTCATGCTTAACGAAACATTTGTGTTTTGCACATGCTTAACGAAATGCTCGCAATCTTTCATGGATGACATTATAGGTTGCCGCATGGGGTTGGGTGAATTTGCTCACTCACTCATGCGCGTTTGACACTAGCTCACGCTCGCTCATGCGCATTATAGTTGAGCCTTTACATGTTTGAGACATATATTTTAAACATTAAACGTTTGCAATAAAATAAAATAATTCTCAACGTTACAAGTTTGGAATAAATAAAATAATTTCCAACGTTACAAGTCTGGAACAAATAAATCAATTTCCAACGTTACAAGTTTGGAACAAATAAATTAATTTCCCACGTTACAAGTTTCGAACGAATAAAATAATTTCCAACGTTACAAGTTTGGAACAAATAAAATAATTTCCATAATATAACAATTTCAAATAAAACAATTTCCAACGCTGCGTCAAGCTTTTCAACAGTCGCGTGTGAGTGAAAGCAGCACCAGTAACGAAGGCATCTAGCATTAGTAACAGCGAAAACGGGGAAAATTACGAACACCGCCGTTAACAACTAATAAAGTAAGGAACATACGGAGAAGTCAGTAAGCTCAGAACAAAATTATTTTATGTCTGAAAATCAGTAAAAATAGTTAAGAAATATACACAAATCATTACAACAGTGTAATCACTAACATAGTTAAGTTTTTTTTGTCACAGTTAAAGAAAAAAAAAATAGAATAAAAGTTTGTTATAAAATAAGTATTAAAATAGAACACCGTGAAAAAGAAAAAAAGGAAAGAGTGAACAAATAAAATGGAATAACTAGCCATATCGGATAAATTGAAAATCATTCTCGATTTCATTTCACACCTACCTTTGTTTAGTGGCGAAGAAAACAATTTAATAGAGTTTATAGAAAGGGTAGATTCGATAATGCCGACAGTGGCAACGTTTAACCAATTTGACTGTAATATCCTTGTAGGATATATCAAAGATAAAATAGTAGGCAAAGCGCGAAAAGTACTTCAGAGACAGGGTATAGTAGAGACCTGCAGTCAAGTGAAAGAAGTATTAAAAGCCAATTTTCGTGAGAAACTAAGTAAAAATACTTTTTTAGAAAAAAATCGAACAGAGCGAGTTACGACAACCATTGAACATTACTATACCAGCTTAAACAGCTATCTTAGTAGAATTAGTAATAAACAATTACTAAACGGCGAATACGATCAGGAAATGTTGGAATAAAAAACAACATAGCTCTTGATTGTTTTAAAACCAACCTCCCTAAACCAACTCGAACAATTATTCTTTCACGGAGCCCCAATAAATTAAATGAAGCATTTCAAATAATATTAGAAGTAAACCAGCAACATTTTGGTACCAATGGACACCAATAATGCACCTAAAGGAATACCGCATAACTTCTATAATAAACCAAGGTCGAATCCGGTTTTCAATCATAACAGTGGGAATAATAATTTTGGCTATCAAAACCAAAATAATAGACAAACAGGAGTCAGTGGAAATAGCAGAGATTTTAACAGAAGGAACACTTTGACCAACTATACCTCCACAAGTTGCAATATGCAAGCAGCCTCCCAAAATCAAAGACAGGACGCTTCAACCTTACAAACGAGAAACTCAAACAGATTTAGTGCGCAATCCAGACAAACCAACCAAAACTATTTCAGAAATAGTCACAACGATAGAAATGTCCAAAATGATAATAGTGTCGAACCAATGGATGTTCCTACAAATGAAGTAAATTTTCAAGGGATTGCCTCAAAAACATGCCCTATATAGTAATAAAGAACCCAATTAAAGAAATGCGTTTTTTAATAGATTCTGGCGCGGAACACAGCCTAATAAATCCTGGTATTTGTCAACAAAAATGGAAAAATAAATAGATGTTAGTTTAAGTGCGCTTAATAGAACGGTTCCTATAAAGAGAATTTGTCGCTTTCCATTATTTCAAGAATTTAATTTAGATAACTATTACGTAGATTTTTTAGAATATACAAATTCCATGAAAGGTTTGATGGGTTGATAGGAAACAACATTCTTTGTAGTCTCAATTCAAGGATTGATTATAAAGATCGCGTCTTAAGCACAAAAAATGCACAAGTAAAACTATTCCTAAACCCAAGTGAAGAAGAGTATTATAACAACGCCTATAAAGACAACGAGATGCAAATGTTCAGTAATGATGTAAATTGGAATATTTTAGATTTTAAAAGGGTCGATCACCTTAATAATGAGGAAAAGAAATCATTAAATAAACTTACAATACAAAATAAGAGTGTTTTCTATAAAGATAATGATGACCTTACATTCACCAACGAAATAAAACATAAAATACAAACGAAAGATGATACACCTGTCTATAGTAAGCTTTATAGATATCCCGAGATTTACCGAGAAGAAGTGGATGCACAAGTTAATGAAATGTTACGCCAAGGAGTAATAAAAGAGTCTAATAGCCCTTATAATAGCCCGGTATGGATCGTACCGAAAAAATTCGATTCGTCGGGAAAACGCAAATGGCGCATGGTTACAGACTATAGAAAATTAAATTTGGTCACAGTTGATGACAAGTTCCTAATCCCCAACAACGAGGATATTTTCGACAAGCTAGGCAAATGTGTATACTTTTTAAGACTTGATCTTGCCAAGCATTTTCCACAGCAACCGGACACTACGAATTCACCCGTATGCCGTTCGGATTAAAAAACGCACCGGCAACGTTTCAGAGGATGATTAACAGGGTACTGCGTGGACTCATTCATAAAATCTGTGAGGTATATGTAGATGACGTGTTAGTTTTTTCTACAAGTTTAGAAGTACACAGAGATTTCATGAACCTAACCTCAAAGTTCAACTACAGAAATGTGATTTCATAAAGAAAGAAACAGGGTTCTTGGGAGATATCATATCCGATGAAGGTATAAAACCAAACCCGAACAAGGTATCAGCAATTCAAGCAATGGTTTTACCAAAATCGCAAAAAGAAATAAAAATTCAAAAATTTGATAATAATTGTGATATCTGTAACTTGGCGAAACATGATGGTAATCCTATAAAGATTACCATCATTCAAGTCACAGAAACTGCAAGGCACTTCAACGACATAATGCTGGTTCCCGCAACGAAACGTGATGTTTTTAACAACAATTGACAAATTTTCGAAATATGCTACTGTTCACTTACTTGAAGATAGGAATTGGTTACCTATCCTTAACGCCATCAAACAAAGAATACTATACTTAGGAAAGCCAAACAAAATAGTCTGCGATGGAGAAACATGTATAATTCATTCAGCAGTCAGCCAATTCTTAAAGGAAAAAAACTGTGGCTTTCATAAAACAACAACAGCATCTCTAAAAACTGGTAACGGAGATATCGAGAGACTTCACGGAACTCTAAATGAACATCTCAGAATAATGAATGTACAAAGGGATACATCGAATCTGAACTACAAAATTTTTAAAGCTGTGTCGATCTATAACAGAACCATACACTCAACAACAAAATTTAAGCCGATAGATTTCATAAATAAAAATCGAACCGCAGAAGATATCCAAATTTTATCAAATAAGTATCATGATGGAAAAATCAAAAAAATAAATCATCATAATCAAAATAAAAATCATAATTATAGACAGTGCGAAAAAATCGTTAAAAATAGAAGCATAATAAAAAATCATCCAAAGTACAAAAAATTAAATGAGTACTCCACAGATGGAAATTCTACTATAGATAAGTCAATTAAGAGAAATACAGGTTATCACAAGACACAATTGAAACGAAAATATAAGTATCAATCACCATAAAATGTTGTGTTTTCCTTTTTTTCTCTTCTTTCAGAAAATGATTATGGTAATTATATTAATTTTAATTGCCCAGTTTACGGCACAAATACTTGAAGTAACCCCAATTTACACTGACAATGAGTATATTATTCAAAAATTAGAAGAAAAACGTATTGTAAAAGAATACGTACGATTTATACATGTCATAGATTTAAGCGAATATGTTCAAATAACTAATGTTATAGAAGATAACATCAAGACATTGCAATTAAATGTCAATGATGTCAATCAAAACTTCTAAAAAGGGAACTCTATCAACTACGAGAAAACATTGAAACAATCACGAAGACGCAAAAGAGTATATTTCTTTACACTTAAGCAATTTGGATCAGAACTCCCAACAGTTAACGAGCGAAATTAATAAACAACATAACATTAGTTTACATTATTTTTTGGCATTAGTTATTCCTTTACCAAATAATAATCAAGAAGAATTGCAGTTGCATGAGAGTAATCAAATAATAGTTTCAGAACAAAATATTTATGAATATTGAAGTGATGTTCAAAACATGATCAAAGAAAGTAATTATTGTAACTTTACTATTAATAATGCGACAACTATCGAAGAACTAGAAACAGGTTTAATTATCGTAACCAATTAAGAAGTCAAAACAATTGTCCAGAATTGTATAAACAGAGAAATTACCGTCAAAGGAAATAATTTGATAAAATATTCTAACTGTATCATCCAAATTGATAACTTTAAATTTTCCAATAAATTAGAAAGATTTTATGATCAACCCATATTATCATTACCAGCTGTCAATATGACAAAAGAAATATTTAATTTTACGTTACATAAAGTTGGTTTGGATAACATTAATAACCGACAAAAAATTTACTGTTTAGAGTACAAGTCGAATAAAAATAATTACTTAACTGTCATTGTCAATGTTATACTTATAATAGTTCTAATAGTTATAAGCAAACTGTATTTTTGTTGTAAAGCGAAGAGATCCAAACAACATTTAACTACAAAAATAGAATTAATTTCTAATGACACATACATAAGCAAAGAAACACCCGAGAAGGTTGTATCAAAGAGTGGGGGTGTTTTATCTGGCTTCTAACTACTTCTAACTACTTGTAAGCCACAGTGACCTACCTTAATTGTAGGACACACTGTATCGAACCGAGATACATTGCAGCATAATACGCAAAGATCCGTTGCTCGTCAACGCGCGGATCTACCACCTGCATTTTTGCAAACTCAGCACATTCCATCACATGGGATGTTATTTGGTTTGGGTCTGTTCGAAGCAAAGAAGTGATGTTATGTTATATAATTTGTATATTTTACATTATTTTTGTCATTTCTAACTTTGTGCATGCTGTCTACAAAATATTTATTGAAGTTGTTGGCTGTAATTTGTATGATTTCAAAGGTAACATTTTTGGCCTGGGTATTGCTTTGTCTAAGTACAAGGCTTTTTATTATTTTCAAATTTGTCGCTGTCCACATGCTGAGTTGATTTTTTGTTTAATGTATCGACTTTTCAGGTCACATATTGTTCTTTTATAAGTGTTCCTTGCATTGGCGAATGGCCGTAGGTAAAAGATGGTTAAATAGGGCGCCACGCAGTTGCCCTTCCGCTCAACACGCTTCTTACCCCTAGAACTGCGACTAGGAGAAGGAATCCAATTTCCACAAGGACTGCAACCCGGTTAAAAAAAAAATAACAAAGAGGGAGAAGGTACAACACAAAAAACCAAACAAAAAATGTTTCAGACACACTTGACTTCAGGTTTCACAATTTAATTCAAATAAAACAAAATCTGCCTTAAAACTAACTTAATTGACAACAATTCAAAAGAAAACAAATAATTAAGAAAAAAAAATGTTCTTCTTTTCTTAAACACTAAGTCTAGTGCATTATAAATTCAAATCTATTAAAAAGGAAAAAAAATAGTCAACACAATGGACAATTACAAAACAATACAAAGGAAAACAGAAACCGTGCGGAAAAAAAAAATTAAGCCGATCACACCGTCGGTTTTCGAACCTGTGTACCCGGTACGAATACTCCCGAAAATTTCACGGCCCGTCTCAGACAATTTGGCTAGCGGTCGTTCCGAAGTTGAGGTGGCAGGTTTATACACTTGCACACACAAGTTCACCACACTTTACAGCTTAAGATTAAAAGCAAAAAAAAAAAATTATCATATCCGTCCATTCAAAGAAACTAACAACATAAGAAAAGGGAAAGCAACAAAAAAAAATATATATACATATATAATAAATCTCCTTCCGCCGTGTGAGAGAAGTCACCGTGAAAAAGAAAAAAAGGAAAGAGTGAACAAATAAAATGGAATAACTACCCATATCGGATAAATTTAAAATCATTCTCGATTTCATTTCACGCCTACCTTTGTTTAGTGGCGAAGAAAACAATTTAATGGAGTTTATAGGAAGGGTAGATTCGATAATGCCGATAGTGGCCACGTTTAACCAATTTAACTGTAATATCCTTGTAGGATATATCAAAGATAAAATAGTAGGCAACCACTGAACATTACTATACCAGCTTAAACAGCTATCTTAGTAGAATTAGTAATAAACAATTACTTAACGGCGAATACGATCAGGAAATGTTGGAATCAAAAAACAGCATAGCTCTTGATTGTTTTAAAACCAACCTCCCTGAACCAACTCGAACAATTATTCTTTCACGGAGCCCCAATAAATTAAATGAAGCATTTCAAATAATATTAATACAATGAACAACCCAATAATGCACCTAAAGGAGTACCGCATAACTTCTATAATATACCAAGGTCGAATCCGGTTTTCAATCATAACAGTGGGAATAATAATTTTGGCTATCAAAACCAAAAAAATAGACAAACAGGAATCAGTGGAAATAGCAGAGATTTTAACAGAAGGAACACTTTGACCAACTATACCTCCACAAGTTGCAATATGCAAACAGCCTCCCAAAATCAAAGACAGGACGCTTCAACCCGACAAACGAGAAACTCAAACAGATTTAATGCGCAATCCAGACAAACCAACCAAAACTATTTCAGAAATAGTCACAACGATAGAAATGTCCAAAATGATAATAGTGTCGAACCAATGGATGTTCCTACAAATGAAGTAAATTTTCAAGGGATTGCCTCAAACACATGCCCTATATAGTAATAAAGAACCCAATTAAAGAAATGCGTTTTTTAATAGATTCTGGCGCGGAACACAGCCTACTAAATACTAGTATTTGTCAACAAAAATGGAAAAAAAATAGATGTTAGTTTACGTGCACTTAATAGAACTATTCTTATAAAGTGAATTTGTAGCTCTCCATTATTTCAAGAATTTAATTTAGATAACTATTACGTAGATTTTTTAGAATACAAATTCCATGAAAGGTTTGATGGGTTGATAGGAAACAACATTCTTTGCAGTCTCAATTCAAGGATTGATTATAAAGATCGCGTCTTAAGCACAAAAAATGCACAAGTAAAACTATTCCTAAACCCAAGTGAAGAAGAGTATTATAACAACGCCTATAAAGACAACGAGATACAAATGTTCAGTAATGATGTAAATTGGAATATTTTAGATTTTAAAAGGGTCGATCACCTTAATAATGAGGAAAAGAAATCATTAAATAAACTTACAATACAAAATAAGAGTGTTTTCTATAAAGATAATGATGACCTTACATTCACCAACGAAATAAAACATAAAATACAAACGAAAGATGATACACCTGTCTATAGTAAGCTTTATAGATATCCCGAGATTTACCGAGAAGAAGTGGATGCACAAGTTAATGAAATGTTACGCCAAGGAATAATAAAAGAGTCTAATAGCCCTTATAATAGCCCGGTATGGATCGTACCGAAAAAATTCGATTCGTCGGGAAAACGCAAATGGCGCATGGTTACAGACTATAGAAAATTAAATTTGGTCACAGTTGATGACAAGTTCCTAATCCCCAACAACGAGGATATTTTCGACAAGCTAGGCAAATGTGTATACTTTTTAAGACTTGATCTTGCCAAGCATTTTCCACAGCAACCGGACACTACGAATTCACCCGTATGCCGTTCGGATTAAAAAACGCACCGGCAACGTTTCAGAGGATGATTAACAGGGTACTGCGTGGACTCATTCATAAAATCTGTGAGGTATATGTAGATGACGTGTTAGTTTTTTCTACAAGTTTAGAAGTACACAGAGATTTCATGAACCTAACCTCAAAGTTCAACTACAGAAATGTGATTTCATAAAGAAAGAAACAGGGTTCTTGGGAGATATCATATCCGATGAAGGTATAAAACCAAACCCGAACAAGGTATCAGCAATTCAAGCAATGGTTTTACCAAAATCGCAAAAAGAAATAAAAATTCAAAAATTTGATAATAATTGTGATATCTGTAACTTGGCGAAACATGATGGTAATCCTATAAAGATTACCATCATTCAAGTCACAGAAACTGCAAGGCACTTCAACGACATAATGCTGGTTCCCGCAACGAAACGTGATGTTTTTAACAACAATTGACAAATTTTCGAAATATGCTACTGTTCACTTACTTGAAGATAGGAATTGGTTACCTATCCTTAACGCCATCAAACAAAGAATACTATACTTAGGAAAGCCAAACAAAATAGTCTGCGATGGAGAAACATGTATAATTCATTCAGCAGTCAGCCAATTCTTAAAGGAAAAAAACTGTGGCTTTCATAAAACAACAACAGCATCTCTAAAAACTGGTAACGGAGATATCGAGAGACTTCACGGAACTCTAAATGAACATCTCAGAATAATGAATGTACAAAGGGATACATCGAATCTGAACTACAAAATTTTTAAAGCTGTGTCGATCTATAACAGAACCATACACTCAACAACAAAATTTAAGCCGATAGATTTCATAAATAAAAATCGAACCGCAGAAGATATCCAAATTTTATCAAATAAGTATCATGATGGAAAAATCAAAAAAATAAATCATCATAATCAAAATAAAAATCATAATTATAGACAGTGCGAAAAAATCGTTAAAAATAGAAGCATAATAAAAAATCATCCAAAGTACAAAAAATTAAATGAGTACTCCACAGATGGAAATTCTACTATAGATAAGTCAATTAAGAGAAATACAGGTTATCACAAGACACAATTGAAACGAAAATATAAGTATCAATCACCATAAAATGTTGTGTTTTCCTTTTTTTCTCTTCTTTCAGAAAATGATTATGGTAATTATATTAATTTTAATTGCCCAGTTTACGGCACAAATACTTGAAGTAACCCCAATTTACACTGACAATGAGTATATTATTCAAAAATTAGAAGAAAAACGTATTGTAAAAGAATACGTACGATTTATACATGTCATAGATTTAAGCGAATATGTTCAAATAACTAATGTTATAGAAGATAACATCAAGACATTGCAATTAAATGTCAATGATGTCAATCAAAACTTCTAAAAAGGGAACTCTATCAACTACGAGAAAACATTGAAACAATCACGAAGACGCAAAAGAAATATACTCACACTTAAGCAATTTGGATCAGAACTCCCAACAGTTAACGAGCGAAATTAATAAACAACATAACATTAGTTTACATTATTTTTTGGCATTAGTTATTCCTTTACCAAATAATAATCAAGAAGAATTGCAGTTGCATGAGAGTAATCAAATAATAGTTTCAGAACAAAATATTTATGAATATTGAAGTGATGTTCAAAACATGATCAAAGAAAGTAATTATTGTAACTTTACTATTAATAATGCGACAACTATCGAAGAACTAGAAACAGGTTTAATTATCGTAACCAATTAAGAAGTCAAAACAATTGTCCAGAATTGTATAAACAGAGAAATTACCGTCAAAGGAAATAATTTGATAAAATATTCTAACTGTATCATCCAAATTGATAACTTTAAATTTTCCAATAAATTAGAAAGATTTTATGATCAACCCATATTATCATTACCAGCTGTCAATATGACAAAAGAAATATTTAATTTTACGTTACATAAAGTTGGTTTGGATAACATTAATAACCGACAAAAAATTTACTGTTTAGAGTACAAGTCGAATAAAAATAATTACTTAACTGTCATTGTCAATGTTATACTTATAATAGTTCTAATAGTTATAAGCAAACTGTATTTTTGTTGTAAAGCGAAGAGATCCAAACAACATTTAACTACAAAAATAGAATTAATTTCTAATGACACATACATAAGCAAAGAAACACCCGAGAAGGTTGTATCAAAGAGTGGGGGTGTTTTATCTGGCTTCTAACTACTTCTAACTACTTGTAAGCCACAGTGACCTACCTTAATTGTAGGACACACTGTATCGAACCGAGATACATTGCAGCATAATACGCAAAGATCCGTTGCTCGTCAACGCGCGGATCTACCACCTGCATTTTTGCAAACTCAGCACATTCCATCACATGGGATGTTATTTGGTTTGGGTCTGTTCGAAGCAAAGAAGTGATGTTATGTTATATAATTTGTATATTTTACATTATTTTTGTCATTTCTAACTTTGTGCATGCTGTCTACAAAATATTTATTGAAGTTGTTGGCTGTAATTTGTATGATTTCAAAGGTAACATTTTTGGCCTGGGTATTGCTTTGTCTAAGTACAAGGCTTTTTATTATTTTCAAATTTGTCGCTGTCCACATGCTGAGTTGATTTTTTGTTTAATGTATCGACTTTTCAGGTCACATATTGTTCTTTTATAAGTGTTCCTTGCATTGGAGAATGGCCGTAGGTAAAAGATGGTTAAATAGGGCGCCACGCAGTTGCCCTTCCGCTCAACACGCTTCTTACCCCTAGAACTGCGACTAGGAGAAGGAATCCAATTTCCACAAGGACTGCAACCCGGTTAAAAAAAAAATAACAAAGAGGGAGAAGGTACAACACAAAAAACCAAACAAAAAATGTTTCAGACACACTTGACTTCAGGTTTCACAATTTAATTCAAATAAAACAAAATCTGCCTTAAAACTAACTTAATTGACAACAATTCAAAAGAAAACAAATAATTAAGAAAAAAAAATGTTCTTCTTTTCTTAAACACTAAGTCTAGTGCATTATAAATTCAAATCTATTAAAAAGGAAAAAAAATAGTCAACACAATGGACAATTACAAAACAATACAAAGGAAAACAGAAACCGTGCGGAAAAAAAAAATTAAGCCGATCACACCGTCGGTTTTCGAACCTGTGTACCCGGTACGAATACTCCCGAAAATTTCACGGCCCGTCTCAGACAATTTGGCTAGCGGTCGTTCCGAAGTTGAGGTGGCAGGTTTATACACTTGCACACACAAGTTCACCACACTTTACAGCTTAAGATTAAAAGCAAAAAAAAAAAATTATCATATCCGTCCATTCAAAGAAACTAACAACATAAGAAAAGGGAAAGCAACAAAAAAAAATATATATACATATATAATAAATCTCCTTCCGCCGTGTGAGAGAAGTCACCGTGAAAAAGAAAAAAAGGAAAGAGTGAACAAATAAAATGGAATAACTACCCATATCGGATAAATTTAAAATCATTCTCGATTTCATTTCACGCCTACCTTTGTTTAGTGGCGAAGAAAACAATTTAATGGAGTTTATAGGAAGGGTAGATTCGATAATGCCGATAGTGGCCACGTTTAACCAATTTAACTGTAATATCCTTGTAGGATATATCAAAGATAAAATAGTAGGCAACCACTGAACATTACTATACCAGCTTAAACAGCTATCTTAGTAGAATTAGTAATAAACAATTACTTAACGGCGAATACGATCAGGAAATGTTGGAATCAAAAAACAGCATAGCTCTTGATTGTTTTAAAACCAACCTCCCTGAACCAACTCGAACAATTATTCTTTCACGGAGCCCCAATAAATTAAATGAAGCATTTCAAATAATATTTATACAATGAACAACCCAATAATGCACCTAAAGGAGTACCGCATAACTTCTATAATATACCAAGGTCGAATCCGGTTTTCAATCATAACAGTGGGAATAATAATTTTGGCTATCAAAACCAAAAAAATAGACAAACAGGAATCAGTGGAAATAGCAGAGATTTTAACAGAAGGAACACTTTGACCAACTATACCTCCACAAGTTGCAATATGCAAACAGCCTCCCAAAATCAAAGACAGGACGCTTCAACCCGACAAACGAGAAACTCAAACAGATTTAATGCGCAATCCAGACAAACCAACCAAAACTATTTCAGAAATAGTCACAACGATAGAAATGTCCAAAATGATAATAGTGTCGAACCAATGGATGTTCCTACAAATGAAGTAAATTTTCAAGGGATTGCCTCAAACACATGCCCTATATAGTAATAAAGAACCCAATTAAAGAAATGCGTTTTTTAATAGATTCTGGCGCGGAACACAGCCTACTAAATACTAGTATTTGTCAACAAAAATGGAAAAAAAAATAGATGTTAGTTTACGTGCACTTAATAGAACTATTCTTATAAAGTGAATTTGTAGCTCTCCATTATTTCAAGAATTTAATTTAGATAACTATTACGTAGATTTTTTAGAATACAAATTCCATGAAAGGTTTGATGGGTTGATAGGAAACAACATTCTTTGTAGTCTCAATTCAAGGATTGATTATAAAGATCGCGTCTTAAGCACAAAAAATGCACAAGTAAAACTATTCCTAAACCCAAGTGAAGAAGAGTATTATAACAACGCCTATAAAGACAACGAGATACAAATGTTCAGTAATGATGTAAATTGGAATATTTTAGATTTTAAAAGGGTCGATCACCTTAATAATGAGGAAAAGAAATCATTAAATAAACTTACAATACAAAATAAGAGTGTTTTCTATAAAGATAATGATGACCTTACATTCACAAACGAAATAAAACATAAAATACAAACGAAAGATGATACACCTGTCTATAGTAAGCTTTATAGATATCCCGAGATTTGCCGAGAAGAAGTGGATGCACAAGTTAATGAAATGTTACGCCAAGGAATAATAAAAGAGTCTAATAGCCCTTATAATAGCCCGGTATGGATCGTACCGAAAAAATTCGATTCGTCGGGAAAACGCAAATGGCGCATGGTTACAGACTATAGAAAATTAAATTTGGTCACAGTTGATGACAAGTTCCTAATCCCCAACAACGAGGATATTTTCGACAAGCTAGGCAAATGTGTATACTTTTTAAGACTTGATCTTGCCAAGCATTTTCCACAGCAACCGGACACTACGAATTCACCCGTATGCCGTTCGGATTAAAAAACGCACCGGCAACGTTTCAGAGGATGATTAACAGGGTACTGCGTGGACTCATTCATAAAATCTGTGAGGTATATGTAGATGACGTGTTAGTTTTTTCTACAAGTTTAGAAGTACACAGAGATTTCATGAACCTAACCTCAAAGTTCAACTACAGAAATGTGATTTCATAAAGAAAGAAACAGGGTTCTTGGGAGATATCATATCCGATGAAGGTATAAAACCAAACCCGAACAAGGTATCTGCAATTCAAGCAATGGTTTTACCAAAATCGCAAAAAGAAATAAAAATTCAAAAATTTGATAATAATTGTGATATCTGTAACTTGGCGAAACATGATGTCATTCAAGTCACAGAAACTGCAAGGCACTTCAACGACATAATGCTGGTTCCCGCAACGAAACGTGATGTTTTTAACAACAATTGACAAATTTTCGAAATATGCTACTGTTCACTTACTTGAAGATAGGAATTGGTTACCTATCCTTAACGCCATCAAACAAAGAATACTATACTTAGGAAAGCCAAACAAAATAGTCTGCGATGGAGAAACATGTATAATTCATTCAGCAGTCAGCCAATTCTTAAAGGAAAAAAACTGTGCCTTTCATAAAACAACAACAGCATCTCTAAAAACTGGTAACGGAGATATCGAGAGACTTCACGGAACTCTAAATGAACATCTCAGAATAATGAATGTACAAAATTTTTAAAGCTGTGTCGATCTATAACAGAACCATACACTCAACAACAAAATTTAAGCCGATAGATTTCATAAATAAAAACGAACCGCAGAAGATATCCAAATTTTATCAAATAAGTATCATGATGGAAAAATGAAAAAAATAAATCATCATAATCAAAATAAAAATCATAATTATAGACAGTGCGAAAAAATCGTTAAAAAAAGAAGCATAATAAAAAATCATCCAAAGTACAAAAAATTAAATGAGTACTCCACAGATGGAAATTCTACTATAGATAAGTCAATTAAGAGAAATACAGGTTATCACAAGACACAATTGAAACGAAAATATAAGTATCAATCACCATAAAATGTTGTGTTTTCCTTTTTTTCTCTTCTTTCAGAAAATGATTATGGTAATTATATTAATTTTAATTGCCCAGTTTACGGCACAAATACTTGAAGTAACCCCAATTTACACTGACAATGAGTATATTATTCAAAAATTAGAAGAAAAACGTATTGTAAAAGAATACGTACGATTTATACATGTCATAGATTTAAGCGAATATGTTCAAATAACTAATGTTATAGAAGATAACATCAAGACATTGCAATTAAATGTCAATGATGTCAATCAAAACTTCTAAAAAGGGAACTCTATCAACTACGAGAAAACATTGAAACAATCACGAAGACGCAAAAGAGTATATTTCTTTACACTTAAGCAATTTGGATCAGAACTCCCAACAGTTAACGAGCGAAATTAATAAACAACATAACATTAGTTTACATTATTTTTTGGCATTAGTTATTCCTTTACCAAATAATAATCAAGAAGAATTGCAGTTGCATGAGAGTAATCAAATAATAGTTTCAGAACAAAATATTTATGAATATTGAAGTGATGTTCAAAACATGATCAAAGAAAGTAATTATTGTAACTTTACTATTAATAATGCGACAACTATCGAAGAACTAGAAACAGGTTTAATTATCGTAACCAATTAAGAAGTCAAAACAATTGTCCAGAATTGTATAAACAGAGAAATTACCGTCAAAGGAAATAATTTGATAAAATATTCTAACTGTATCATCCAAATTGATAACTTTAAATTTTCCAATAAATTAGAAAGATTTTATGATCAACCTATATTATCATTACCAGCTGTCAATATGACAAAAGAAATATTTAATTTTACGTTACATAAAGTTGGTTTGGATAACATTAATAACCGACAAAAAATTTACTGTTTAGAGTACAAGTCGAATAAAAATAATTACTTAACTGTCATTGTCAATGTTATACTTATAATAGTTCTAATAGTTATAAGCAAACTGTATTTTTGTTGTAAAGCGAAGAGATCCAAACAACATTTAACTACAAAAATAGAATTAATTTCTAATGACACATACATAAGCAAAGAAACACCCGAGAAGGTTGTATCAAAGAGTGGGGGTGTTTTATCTGGCTTCTAACTACTTCTAACTACTTGTAAGCCACAGTGACCTACCTTAATTGTAGGACACACTGTATCGAACCGAGATACATTGCAGCATAATACGCAAAGATCCGTTGCTCGTCAACGCGCGGATCTACCACCTGCATTTTTGCAAACTCAGCACATTCCATCACATGGGATGTTATTTGGTTTGGGTCTGTTCGAAGCAAAGAAGTGATGTTATGTTATATAATTTGTATATTTTACATTATTTTTGTCATTTCTAACTTTGTGCATGCTGTCTACAAAATATTTATTGAAGTTGTTGGCTGTAATTTGTATGATTTCAAAGGTAACATTTTTGGCCTGGGTATTGCTTTGCCTAAGTACAAGGCTTTTTATTATTTTCAAATTTGTCGTTATCCACATGCTGAGTTGATTTTTTGTTTAATGTATCGACTTTTCAGGTCACGTATTGTTCTTTTATAAGTGTTCCTTGCATTGGAGAATGGCCGTAGGTAAAAGATGGTTAAATAGGGCGCCACGCAGTTGCCCTTCCGCTCAACACGCTTCTTACCCCTAGAACTGCGACTAGGAGAAGGAATCCAATTTCCACAATTACTGCAACCCGGTTAAAAAAAAAAATAACAAAGAGGGAGAAGGTACAACACAAAAAACCAAACAAAAAATGTTTCAGACACACTTGACTTCAGGTTTCACAATTTAATTCAAATAAAACAAAATCTGCCTTAAAACTAACTTAATTGACAACAATTCAAAAGAAAACAAATAATTAAGAAAAAAAAATGTTCTTCTTTTCTTAAACACTAAGTCTAGTGCATTATAAATTCAAATCTATTAAAAAGGAAAAAAAATAGTCAACACAATGGACAATTACAAAACAATACAAAGGAAAACAGAAACCGCGCGGAAAAAAAAATTAAGCCGATCACACCGTCGGTTTTCGAACCTGTGTACCCGGTACGAATACTCCCGAAAACTTCACGGCCCGTCTCAGACAATTTGGCTAGCGGTCGTTCCGAAGTTGAGGTGGCAGGTTTATACACTTGCACACACAAGTTCACCACACTTTACAGCTTAAGATTAAAAGCAAAAAAAAAAATTATCATATCCGTCCATTCAAAGAAACTAACAACATAAGAA
This sequence comes from Eristalis pertinax, assembly GCA_907269125.1. Classification (NCBI taxonomy): domain Eukaryota; kingdom Metazoa; phylum Arthropoda; class Insecta; order Diptera; family Syrphidae; genus Eristalis; species Eristalis pertinax. The sequence goes on from OU026145.1 coordinate 89,020,311, forward strand.
AAGGGAAAGCAACAAAAAAAAATATATATACATATATAATAAATCTCCTTCCGCCGTGTGAGAGAAGTCACCGTGAAAAAGAAAAAAAGGAAAGAGTGAACAAATAAAATGGAATAACTACCCATATCGGATAAATTTAAAATCATTCTCGATTTCATTTCACGCCTACCTTTGTTTAGTGGCGAAGAAAACAATTTAATGGAGTTTATAGGAAGGGTAGATTCGATAATGCCGATAGTGGCCACGTTTAACCAATTTAACTGTAATATCCTTGTAGGATATATCAAAGATAAAATAGTAGGCAACCACTGAACATTACTATACCAGCTTAAACAGCTATCTTAGTAGAATTAGTAATAAACAATTACTTAACGGCGAATACGATCAGGAAATGTTGGAATCAAAAAACAGCATAGCTCTTGATTGTTTTAAAACCAACCTCCCTGAACCAACTCGAACAATTATTCTTTCACGGAGCCCCAATAAATTAAATGAAGCATTTCAAATAATATTAATACAATGAACAACCCAATAATGCACCTAAAGGAGTACCGCATAACTTCTATAATATACCAAGGTCGAATCCGGTTTTCAATCATAACAGTGGGAATAATAATTTTGGCTATCAAAACCAAAAAAATAGACAAACAGGAATCAGTGGAAATAGCAGAGATTTTAACAGAAGGAACACTTTGACCAACTATACCTCCACAAGTTGCAATATGCAAACAGCCTCCCAAAATCAAAGACAGGACGCTTCAACCCGACAAACGAGAAACTCAAACAGATTTAGTGCGCAATCCAGACAAACCAACCAAAACTATTTCAGAAATAGTCGCAACGATAGAAATGTCCAAAATGATAATAGTGTCGAACCAATGGATCTTCCTACAAATGAAGTAAATTTTCAATAGTATATAGTAATAAAGAACCCAATTAAAGAAATGCGTTTTTTAATAGATTCTGGCGCGGAACACAGCCTACTAAATACTAGTATTTGTCAACAAAAATGGAAAAAAAAATAGATGTTAGTTTACGTGCACTTAATAGAACTATTCTTATAAAGTGAATTTGTAGCTCTCCATTATTTCAAGAATTTAATTTAGATAACTATTACGTAGATTTTTTAGAATACAAATTCCATGAAAGGTTTGATGGGTTGATAGGAAACAACATTCTTTGCAGTCTCAATTCAAGGATTGATTATAAAGATCGCGTCTTAAGCACAAAAAATGCACAAGTAAAACTATTCCTAAACCCAAGTGAAGAAGAGTATTATAACAACGCCTATAAAGACAACGAGATACAAATGTTCAGTAATGATGTAAATTGGAATATTTTAGATTTTAAAAGGGTCGATCACCTTAATAATGAGGAAAAGAAATCATTAAATAAACTTACAATACAAAATAAGAGTGTTTTCTATAAAGATAATGATGACCTTACATTCACCAACGAAATAAAACATAAAATACAAACGAAAGATGATACACCTGTCTATAGTAAGCTTTATAGATATCCCGAGATTTACCGAGAAGAAGTGGATGCACAAGTTAATGAAATGTTACGCCAAGGAATAATAAAAGAGTCTAATAGCCCTTATAATAGCCCGGTATGGATCGTACCGAAAAAATTCGATTCGTCGGGAAAACGCAAATGGCGCATGGTTACAGACTATAGAAAATTAAATTTGGTCACAGTTGATGACAAGTTCCTAATCCCCAACAACGAGGATATTTTCGACAAGCTAGGCAAATGTGTATACTTTTTAAGACTTGATCTTGCCAAGCATTTTCCACGGCAACCGGACACTACGAATTCACCCGTATGCCGTTCGGATTAAAAAACGCACCGGCAACGTTTCAGAGGATGATTAACAGGGTACTGCGTGGACTCATTCATAAAATCTGTGAGGTATATGTAGATGACGTGTTAGTTTTTTCTACAAGTTTAGAAGTACACAGAGATTTCATGAACCTAACCTCAAAGTTCAACTACAGAAATGTGATTTCATAAAGAAAGAAACAGGGTTCTTGGGAGATATCATATCCGATGAAGGTATAAAACCAAACCCGAACAAGGTATCAGCAATTCAAGCAATGGTTTTACCAAAATCGCAAAAAGAAATAAAAATTCAAAAATTTGATAATAATTGTGATATCTGTAACTTGGCGAAACATGATGGTAATCCTATAAAGATTACCATCATTCAAGTCACAGAAACTGCAAGGCACTTCAACGACATAATGCTGGTTCCCGCAACGAAACGTGATGTTTTTAACAACAATTGACAAATTTTCGAAATATGCTACTGTTCACTTACTTGAAGATAGGAATTGGTTACCTATCCTTAACGCCATCAAACAAAGAATACTATACTTAGGAAAGCCAAACAAAATAGTCTGCGATGGAGAAACATGTATAATTCATTCAGCAGTCAGCCAATTCTTAAAGGAAAAAAACTGTGCCTTTCATAAAACAACAACAGCATCTCTAAAAACTGGTAACGGAGATATCGAGAGACTTCACGGAACTCTAAATGAACATCTCAGAATAATGAATGTACAAAATTTTTGAAGCTGTGTCGATCTATAACAGAACCATACACTCAACAACAAAATTTAAGCCGATAGATTTCATAAATAAAAATCGAACCGCAGAAGATATCCAAATTTTATCAAATAAGTATCATGATGGAAAAATCAAAAAAATAAATCATCATAATCAAAATAAAAATCATAATTATAGACAGTGCGAAAAAATCGTTAAAAATAGAAGCATAATAAAAAATCATCCAAAGTACAAAAAATTAAATGAGTACTCCACAGATGGAAATTCTACTATAGATAAGTCAATTAAGAGAAATACAGGTTATCACAAGACACAATTGAAACGAAAATATAAGTATCAATCACCATAAAATGTTGTGTTTTCCTTTTTTTCTCTTCTTTCAGAAAATGATTATGGTAATTATATTAATTTTAATTGCCCAGTTTACGGCACAAATACTTGAAGTAACCCCAATTTACACTGACAATGAGTATATTATTCAAAAATTAGAAGAAAAACGTATTGTAAAAGAATACGTACGATTTATACATGTCATAGATTTAAGCGAATATGTTCAAATAACTAATGTTATAGAAGATAACATCAAGACATTGCAATTAAATGTCAATGATGTCAATCAAAACTTCTAAAAAGGGAACTCTATCAACTACGAGAAAACATTGAAACAATCACGAAGACGCAAAAGAGTATATTTCTTTACACTTAAGCAATTTGGATCAGAACTCCCAACAGTTAACGAGCGAAATTAATAAACAACATAACATTAGTTTACATTATTTTTTGGCATTAGTTATTCCTTTACCAAATAATAATCAAGAAGAATTGCAGTTGCATGAGAGTAATCAAATAATAGTTTCAGAACAAAATATTTATGAATATTGAAGTGATGTTCAAAACATGATCAAAGAAAGTAATTATTGTAACTTTACTATTAATAATGCGACAACTATCGAAGAACTAGAAACAGGTTTAATTATCATAACCAATTAAGAAGTCAAAACAATTGTCCAGAATTGTATAAACAGAGAAATTACCGTCAAAGGAAATAATTTGATAAAATATTCTAACTGTATCATCCAAATTGATAACTTTAAATTTTCCAATAAATTAGAAAGATTTTATGATCAACCTATATTATCATTACCAGCTGTCAATATGACAAAAGAAATATTTAATTTTACGTTACATAAAGTTGGTTTGGATAACATTAATAACCGACAAAAAATTTACTGTTTAGAGTACAAGTCGAATAAAAATAATTACTTAACTGTCATTGTCAATGTTATACTTATAATAGTTCTAATAGTTATAAGCAAACTGTATTTTTGTTGTAAAGCGAAGAGATCCAAACAACATTTAACTACAAAAATAGAATTAATTTCTAATGACACATACATAAGCAAAGAAACACCCGAGAAGGTTGTATCAAAGAGTGGGGGTGTTTTATCTGGCTTCTAACTACTTCTAACTACTTGTAAGCCACAGTGACCTACCTTAATTGTAGGACACACTGTATCGAACCGAGATACATTGCAACATAATACGCAAAGATCCGTTGCTCGTCAACGCGCGGATCTACCACCTGCATTTTTGCAAACTCAGCACATTCCATCACATGGGATGTTATTTGGTTTGGGTCTGTTCGAAGCAAAGAAGTGATGTTATATTATATAATTTGTATATTTTACATTATTTTTGTCATTTCTAACTTTGTGCATGCTGTCTACAAAATATTTATTGAAGTTGTTGGCTGTAATTTGTATGATTTCAAAGGTAACATTTTTGGCCTGGGTATTGCTTTGTCTAAGTACAAGGCTTTTTATTATTTTCAAATTTGTCGTTATCCACATGCTGAGTTGATTTTTTGTTTAATGTATCGACTTTTCAGGTCACGTATTGTTCTTTTATAAGTGTTCCTTGCATTGGAGAATGGCCGTAGGTAAAAGATGGTTAAATAGGGCGCCACGCAGAACTGCGACTAGGAGAAGGAATCCAATTTCCACAAGGACTGCAAACCGGTTAAAAAAAAAATAACAAAGAGGGAGAAGGTACAACACAAAAAACCAAACAAAAAATGTTTCAGACACACTTGACTTCAGGTTTCACAATTTAATTCAAATAAAACAAAATCTGCCTTAAAACTAACTTAATTGACAACAATTCAAAAGAAAACAAATAATTAAGAAAAAAAATGTTCTTCTTTTCTTAAACACTAAGTCTAGTGCATTATAAATTCAAATCTATTAAAAAGGAAAGAAAATAGTCAACACAATGGACAATTACAAAACAATACAAAGGAAAACAGAAACCGCGCGGAAAAAAAAAATTAAGCCGAAGTACGTTCACACCGTCGGTTTTCGAACCTGTGTACCCGGTACGAATACTCCCGAAAATTTCACGGCCCGTCTCAGACAATTTGGCTAGCGGTCGTTCCGAAGTTGAGGTGGCAGGTCTATACACTTGCACACACAAGTTCACCACACTTTACAGCTTAAGATTAAAAGCAAAAAAAAAATTATCATATCCGTCGATTCAAAGAAACTAACAACATAAGAAAAGGGAAAGCAACAAAAAAAAAATATATATACATATATAATAAATCTCCTTCCGCCGTGTGAGAGAAGTCACCGTGAAAAAGAAAAAAAGGAAAGAGTGAACAAATAAAATGGAATAACTACCCATATCGGATAAATTTAAAATCATTCTCGATTTCATTTCACGCCTACCTTTGTTTAGTGGCGAAGAAAACAATTTAATGGAGTTTATAGGAAGGGTAGATTCGATAATGCCGATAGTGGCCACGTTTAACCAATTTAACTGTAATATCCTTGTAGGATATATCAAAGATAAAATAGTAGGCAACCACTGAACATTACTATACCAGCTTAAACAGCTATCTTAGTTAGAATTAGTAATAAACAATTACTTAACGGCGAATACGATCAGGAAATGTTGGAATCAAAAAACAGCATAGCTCTTGATTGTTTTAAAACCAACCTCCCTGAACCAACTCGAACAATTATTCTTTCACGGAGCCCCAATAAATTAAATGAAGCATTTCAAATAATATTAATACAATGAACAACCCAATAATGCACCTAAAGGAGTACCGCATAACTTCTATAATATACCAAGGTCGAATCCGGTTTTCAATAATAACAGTGGGAATAATAATTTTGGCTATCAAAACAAAAAAAATAGACAAACAGGAGTCAGTGGAAATAGCAGAGATTTTAACAGAAGGAACAATTTGACCAACTATACCTTCACAAGTTGCAATATGCAAACAGCCTCCCAAAATCAAAGACAGGACGCTTCAACCCCACAAACGAGAAACTCAAACAGATTTAGTGCGCAATCCAGACAAACCAACCAAAACTATTTCAGAAATAGTCACAACGATAGAAATGTCCAAAATGATAATAGTGTCGAACCAATGGATGTTCCTACAAATGAAGTAAATTTTCAAGGGATTGCCTCAAAAACATGCCCTATATAGTAATAAAGAACCCAATTAAAGAAATGCGTTTTTTAATAGATTCTGGCGCGGAACACAGCCTAATAAATCCTGGTATTTGTCAACAAAAATGGAAAAAAAAATAGATGTTAGTTTACGTGCACTTAATAGAACTATTCTTATAAAGTGAATTTGTAGCTCTCCATTATTTCAAGAATTTAATTTAGATAACTATTACGTAGATTTTTTAGACTACAAATTCCATGAAAGGTTTGATGGGTTGATAGGAAACAACATTCTTTGCAGTCTCAATGCAAGGATTGCTTATAAAGATCGCGTCTTAAGCACAGAAAATGCACAAGTAAAACTATTCCTAAACCCAAGTGAAGAAGAGTATTATAACAACGTCTATAAAGACAACGAGATACAAATGTTCAGTAATGATGTAAAGAATTGGAATATTTTAGATTTTAAAAGGGTCGATCACCTTAATAATGAGGAAAAGAAATCATTAAATAAACTTACAATACAAAATAAGAGTGTTTTCTATAAAGATAATGATGACCTTACATTCACCAACGAAATAAAACATAAAATACAAACGAAAGATGATACACCTGTCTATAGTAAGCTTTATAGATATCCCGAGATTTACCGAGAAGAAGTGGATGCACAAGTTAATGAAATGTTACTCCAAGGAATAATAAAACAGTCTAATAGCCCTTATAATAGTCCGGTAGGGATCGTACCGAAAAAATTCGATTCGTCGGGAAAACGCAAATGGCGCATGGTTATAGACTATAGAAAATTAAATTTGGTCACAGTTGATGACAAGTTCCTAATCCCCAACAACGAGGATATTTTCGACAAGCTAGGCAAATGTATACTTTTTAAAACTTGATCTTGCCAAGCATTTTCCACAGCAACCGGACACTACGAATTCACCCGTATGCCGTTCGGATTAAAAAACGCACCGGCAACGTTTCAGAGGATGATTAACAGGGTACTGCGTGGACTCATTCATAAAATCTGTGAGGTATATGTAGATGACGTGTTAGTTTTTTCTACAAGTTTAGAAGTACACATTAATTCGTTAAAACTGATACTTAAGAGATTTCATGAACCCAACCTCAAAGTTCAACTACAGAAATGTGATTTCATAAAGAAAGAAACAGGGTTCTTGGGTTCTCTTCATATCCGATGAAGGTATAAAACCAAACCCGAACAAGGTACCAGCAATTCAAGCAATGGTTTTACCAAAATCGCAAAAAGAAATAGAAATTCAAAAATTTGTTAATAATTGTGATATCTGTAACTTGGCGAAACATGATGGTAATCCTATAAAGATTACCATCATTCAAGTCACAGAAACTGCAAGGCACTTCAACGACATAATGCTGGTTCCCGCAACGAAACGTGATGTTTTTAACAACAATTGACAAATTTTCGAAATATGCTACTGTTCACTTACTTGAAGATAGGAATTGGTTACCTATCCTTAACGCCATCAAACAAAGAATACTATACTTAGGAAAGCCAAACAAAATAGTCTGCGATGGAGAAACATGTATAATTCATTCAGCAGTCAGTCAATTCTTAAAGGAAAAAAACTGTGCCTTTCATAAAACAACAACAGCATCTCTAAAAACTGGTAACGGAGATATCGAGAGACTTCACGGAACTCTAAATGAACATCTCAGAATAATGAATGTACAAAGGGATACATCGAATCTGAACGACAAAATTTTTAAAGCTGTGTCGATCTATAACAGAACCATACACTCAACAACAAAATTTAAGCCGATAGATTTCATAAATAAAAATCGAACCGCAGAAGATATCCAAATTTTATCAAATAAGTATCATGATGGAAAAATCAAAAAAATAAATCATCATAATCAAAATAAAAATCATAATTATAGACAGTGCGAAAAAATCGTTAAAAATAGAAGCATAATAAAAAATCATCCAAAGTACAAAAAATTAAATGAGTACTCCACAGATGGAAATTCTACTATAGATAAGTCAATTAAGAGAAATACAGGTTATCACAAGACACAATTGAAACGAAAATATAAGTAACAATCACCATAAAATGTTGTGTTTTGCTTTTTTTCTCTTCTTTCAGAAAATGAAATTTTAATTGCCCAGTCTACGGCACAAATACTTGAAGTAACCCCAATTTACACTGACAATGAGTATATTATTCAAAAATTAGAAAAAAACGTATTGTAAAAGAATACGTACGATTTATACATGTCAGAGATTTAAGCGAATATGCTCAAATAACTAATGTTATAGAAGATAACATCAAGACATTGCAATTAAATGTCAATGATGTCAATTCAAAACTTCTAAAAAGGAAACTCTATCAACTACGAGAAAACATTTATACAATCATTCCAAAACGACAGAAGAGGGGTCTCATTAACATCCTGGGGAATTAACTTAATTACTTGACGGGTGTAATAAAAAACGAAGACGCAAAAAAAATATACACACACTTAAGCAATTTGGATCAGAACTCCCAACAGTTAACGAGCGAAATTAATAAACAACATAACATCGGTGGACAAAATAAAAAATCACATTAATGAATAGCAAATACAAGTGAAAGAATTTTTGAAATCAATAACGAATGAATCAGCAAGCATTAAAATGTAACAAACGAGATGAAATATGTTCAACAATCCTGATTGATATCACCACTTTGAATAAACAAGTAGAGAAGATCAAAGATAGCATTTTACTTAGTTGACTCCAGGTACTCGCTAATGACGTCTTAACAAACGAAGAGATACAAAAGTTTAACATTTCAATAAATATTTTACCACACATGAAAAGTAATGTTTTAATGAATAAAAATACAATTCTTTTTACGATTTCAATACCAATATTTACGAAGGAAAAATATTTTTTGGCATTAGTTATTCCTTTACCAAATAATAATCAAGAAGAATTGCAGTTGCATGAGAGTCATCAAATAATAGTTTCAGAACAAAATATTTATGAATATTGAAGTGATGTTCAAAACATGATCAAAGAAAATAATTATTGTAACTTTACTATTAATAGTAAAGTAAAAGAAATATTTAATTTTACGTTACATAAAGTTTATTTGGATAACATTAATAACCGACAAAAAATTTACTATTTAGAGTACAAGTCGAATAAAAATAATTACTTAACTGTCATTGTCAATGTTATACTTATAATAGTTCTAATAGTTATAAGCAAACTGTATTTTTGTTGTAAAGCCCATGACACATACATAAGCAAAGAAACACCCGAGAAAGTTGTATCAAAAGGTGGGGGTGTTTTATCTGGCTTCTAACTACTTCTAACTACTTGTAAGCCACAGTGTCCTAACTTAATTGTAGGACACACTGTATCGAACCGAGATACATTGCAACATAATACGCAAAGATCCGTTGCTCGTCAACGCGCGGATCTACCAAATGCATTTTTGCAAACTCAGCACATTCCATCACATGGGATGTTATTTGGTTTGGGTCTGTTCGAAGCAAAGAAGTGATATTATGTTATGTAATTTGTATATTTTACATTATTTTTGTCATTTCTAATTTTGTGCATACTGTCTACAAAGTATTTATTGAAGTTGTTGGCCATTTGTTGTCTGTCTGTGATTTGTATGATTTCAAATTTAACATTTTTGGCCTGGGTATTGCTTTGTCTAAGTACAAGGCTTTTTTTTTATTTTCAAATTTGTCGTTGTCCACATGCTGAGTTTATTTTTTGTTTAATGTATCGACTTTTCAGCTCACATATTGTTCTTTTATAAGTGTTCCTTGCATTGGCGAATGGCCGTAGGTAAAAGATGGTTAAATAGGGCGCCACGCAGTTGCCCTTCCGCTCAACACGCTTCTTACCCCTAGAACTGCGACTAGGAGAAGGAATCCAATTTCCACAAGGACTGCAACCCGGTTAAAAAAAAATAACAAAGAGGGAGAAGGTACAACACAACAAAACAAAAAAAATGTTCCAGGCACACTTGACTTCAGGTTTCACAATTTAATTCAAATAAAAAAAAAACAGAAGTAACTTAATTGATAACAATTCAAAAAAAAACAAATAATTAAAAAAAAAAAATTTTCTTCTTTTCTTAAACACTAAGTCTAGTGCATTATAAATTCAAATCTATTAAAAAAGAAAAAAAAATAGCCAACACAAACCGCGCGGAAAAAAAATTAAGCCGAAGTACGTTCACACCGTCGGTGTCGGTACAGACAATTCGGCTAGCGGTCGTTCCGAACTTAAGGTGGCATACAGGTTTATACACTTGCACACACAAGTTCACCACACTTTACAGCTTAAGATTAAAAGCAAAAAAATAATTAATCATATCCGTCGATTCAATGAAACTAATAATACAAGAAAAGGAAAGCAACAAAAAAAATATATATACATATTTAATAAATCTCCTTCCGCCGTGTGAGGGAAGTCACCTGTCTGCTTCCTGGCCTCGTCGTTCAGTCCCAATACTCGCCCTCTTACGGAATAGCTTCTTTCTTTTTATTCATGTTTTGTTTTTAATTATATTTTGGTTATTTTTTTCCACTTTTCTGACACTGCTTTCTAATTAGTCATTTTCTAAAATCTACCTTCGATTTAATGGTTAATTCTTTTTATTCAACTTTCCCTGGCAAATCCCTCGTCTTCAGTTTTATTGTGGCACACTTCACAATCATCCACTTTAGTTTAAGTGACAGGCTTCACTTGTTTGTCTTGCATTTTTTTTTTGTTGCACTTTTGCCACCTCTAGCGACGGTCTGAATCTGCTGCACCTACTCAACCAGCGCTGAGTTTCTGCCCCGGCGTTTGGACGGTCCACCCAAAAATATCGCCCGTAAGTAAAAAAAAAAAAGTTTAAGAAAAATAAACCCCAAGACCTACCATAACGAATCAGTAGCCTACTTATAGCGAAAACTTTTCAACAGTCGGAATCCATAATATCCCTCCCTTCCTTTCGAAAGGTTTTCACCGAAGAAATATCCTAAAGAGCATCGGTCTGGCGGTGATATGGTTTCATATCCTTATATCCTTGACGTGCCATACCCCCGCTGACTTCCCCTTATTATCCATCAATTCGTACGTCCAAGGGGGCACTCTCCGTGTCACCTCAAACGGTCCTACGTACTTTGGCACCAGTTTGGCAGTGAAATACTTCGTCGCATCGGACAGTACGAAGTTCTTCATAAGCACCATATCCTTCGGAAAGTACTTGGCATCCCTCCGCCTAAGCTTGTAGAACGTCATAGACTTTTGGGCGGCGGCCTGTACTCGGCTTCGTACGTCAGCGAAAAGCTCCTTTAGAGCGGCAGTGCGAGTTTCTATGCACCCGGACCTTTCTACCATATACCCTTCTGCGGGGATAGGAGAGTTTTTTCCCATTAAGTGTCATCTCCCTACCGAACAATACGAAAAACGGGGTCGTTTTCAGCACTTCGTGAATTGAATTTCAAATTGCACACGCAACCCTCGGGAGAAGTATGTCCCAAGTGTGGTGGTTATCGGACACGTACGCTCGGAGCATGGTTTTGACCGTTTGATTGTAGCGCTCAGCGGGGTTGGCCTGTGGGTGGTAAAATGCCGTGAAGTCCAACGTAACGCCATACGTAGTCGCCATTTCAGATATTTGCCGTTGTCACAGACAATCCACTGCGGGACACCGAAGACCAGGAATACCTGCTCCTCCAGAATCATCCTAACCGATTTAGCAGTAGCTAACCTAACAGGAAAGAATAGAGGAAACTTGGAAAAATGATCAACCACCATTAGTCCTGCGGGCTTCTGCAGTTCGGGCTTGACTGCTTGACAAACCGGACACCCCCGCACATACCGAGTAATACTCTGCCTCATCCGGGGCCAAAAGTATCGTCGGGACACCTTGCCCATGGTCTTTTGGACCCCGCAATGCCCGCTTAGAACGTCGTCGTGGCACTGCTGAAGGATCTCTGCTCTCCCTTCCTTTGGAATGACCCGTTTCCACTGTTCCTCCTCTGACACTAATCTCGGAAATTTCGCTGGTACATGTTTGAAAAGGGCTCCGCTATCGACGCGCCAATACGGGTACCTCTCACCACTCTTATTCACCATCTGAAGCATCTTGAGGTACCAGGGATCCTGGGTAGCGACGGTGACCGTTGCCACTTCCTCATTTGCCCTAGATAAGGCATTTCCGATGTACAATGGTGAAGTCGAACTGCTGCAATCTGACGGCCTACCGAGCCAACCTACCCTGTGGGTCCTTCAAATTGTTCAGCCACACTAAAGAGTGATGATCGGTCACTACCGTGAACTTACTGCGGCGAAGGTTCTCTATTGCCCAAATCACGGCAAGACACTCTCGCTCGGTCGTAGAGAGGTTTCGCTCAGTTCTGGTAAACGTGCGGCTAAGATAGCTCACCACTTTCTCTCCCTCGTCAGGTACCTCCTGAGTAAGAACCGCCCCTATACCTACGCCAGATGCATCCGTGTGCACAGTGAAGGGCAGGTCAAAGTTCGGACAAGTAAGAATCGGTGCCCGTACCAATCTGTCCTTCAATGTCCGGAAAGCCACCTCACATTTGTCTGTCCACTCGAACTTCCTTTTCTTTTTTAACATCTCGGTGATCGGAGCAATGAGATCGGAGAAGTTGTGGACGAAACGACGATACCAGGAGACCATACCTATGAACCTCCGCACCCCGGATACCGTGGTTGGCCTCGGATACTCGACCATACACCGTACTTTCTCCGGATCGACCAGAAAACCTTTCTCGTTCACGAGATAACCCAAATACCTCAACTCCGACTTGCAGAACTCGCATTTATCTCGACTTAACAGTAGACCCGCCGCCTGGATACGTGACAACACTTCCTTTAGCACTTCCAGATGCCGCTCAAAAGTCTCCGTGACAATAATGACATTGTCGAGGTACACAAACACGTTGGGTTCAAGGTCGGCTCCGATGATTGTATCAATAAAACGCTGCCACGTCGCTGGAGCGTTATGAAGGCCAAATGGCATGCGGCGAAATTGATACAACCCCTTCCCGGGAATAGTAAATGCGGTGTACCTCTTCGAAGACTCGGCCATGGGTATCTGCCAGTAAGCAGACTTGATATCTAAGGAGTAGAGGAATTTTGCGATTCTCAGCTTATCGATAGTAGCGGACACATAAGGAATGGGATATGCATAGCGCTCCGTGACTTGGTTGAGCTTGCGAAAGTCCACGCAGAAGCGGTACTTCCCATCCTTTTTCTTAACCACCAGGATAGACGAAGACCAAGGACTGGACGAAGGCTCAATCACTCCCGCTTAAAGCATCTCATCCACCTCTTTGTTGATTTGGTTCTGTACTATCGGAGAAACTGGATAATACCGTTGTTTGATGAGTTCGGCGTGGGTTCTGATGGCGTGCTCCACCCGGTTAGTACAACCCAAATCTTCACCCATGGTGCTGAAAATGTTGTCCACCAAGACCTCTAGCTCCGCCCGTTGCGCTGAAGTAAGCCTCTTCTTCCCTTCACTGACGCACACCTCGTCGGCGAAATTCCACACTGGCTAAATCTGGCACAATACCGAACTGCTCCCAAAAATCGGCCCCCAGGATAAGGCTGTGTGCCAGTTTCGGAATGACGAGCACCTCCATCACCTTCACGTTGCCCTCCAACCTGAGAGGAACGCTGACAGCCCCTAAGACTTCGACCCCTTCCCCATTTGCTACGGTTACGGATTCTATATCGACCTTAGCTACAGAACAACCTAACGACCTTACCGAGGCCCATCCTGGCCCACCAAGAATCGTGCGAGAAGCTCCAGAATCCAGCAACCCTAACAACTGCACCCCATAAATATCCACATTACGATATGGACGACGATAACCACCCCTGCTTTGGAACATAAAATCAAGTGCTGCAGAAGGAAATAGCGCTTGACATGCGGAATCGGACACCTGACTCAACGACCCGCCTGTCCTTGTTGTCCCTACCGTGGACAACGACTGCGAATAACCCCAGCAGTGTTGCACCCGTAGCACCGAACCGGTTGTGGGCACCTGGCCATATCCTTGCATCTGAAGCAAGATAAAAGTGTCGGAGCCCTGGACGATGTTGCGGCAATAGCTGGTGCCACCTCTCGAGTCGGCACCCCAACGTAGGCCAGATCAGGCTCAAGCAGTGTCGTTCTCCGAGTCGGGGGAGGAGCGAAACTCTCCACTAAGTAGCGTGTAGATTCGAGACGATGCCCAACCTCCACAAGATGGTCCAGAGATTTTATCTCTACCAACGCTATTTGCGATTGGTAGAATGGTGAAAGGTTCCGGCGAATCTTTTTCAGCTTCGTCTCTTCACTACACTGCTCACTTAGACGGTCGAAATGGCACTGCATCACGCTAACGTAGATCCCGATTGTCTCCGACTGTCCTTGGGTTCTACCCCTGATCTCCGCCCACAGCCGCTCCTCGTACCCCGGCGGTAGAAACTCAGCCCTCAAACTATCTAACAGACCCCGCCAATTTCAAAAAACGGAGTTCATTCGCCCTGTGCCATATGGCAGCCTTCCCCTCGAACAAATCGTAAGCGCACAAATACACCTCGTCCGTGGTGAATCCCCTGGCTTCCCTCAACTCCTCCACTTTCTCAAGGAAGCTGGTGACCGACTGACCTGAGTCTCCGCTAAATTTAAGGCCCCATTTCATCACTCGTACCTTTTTCGTTGGTGGCAAGAGTGGTGATGACGCGGCTCTTGGATGGGAATAGGTGACTGGGCTTACTGGAGCGACAAATCTCTCGTCCACGTGTAGGTTGAGTTCCTGAGCTCCCTGTACGGGTGCAGCCGCACCTCCTACATCTACCGCTACCTTGACATACAAATTGGATAGAATGCCTACCACCTGTTGCCTCGCATCTGCCACAAAGGCCTTGGCTTCGGCCGTATCACAGATTGACCTACTTAGGCGTCGTAACACCCATTCTGCTTTCGCAACAATTTTTTTGAGTTCGCCCGAGTGCTCATTGTCTACGAAATCTCCTGTCAGCTTAAACAGTTCGTCTAGCTTCGCGGTAACTGCCGTCTTATCCTCTTCGAAGCTGAAAGGATACTCCGGCAGAATGAAACTAGCGTCCCTTCGGATGGCTGTACGCAGCATCTTCCTCATCTCATCTACCGTAGTACCCTTTAGACCCCTCACATCTAACTCATAGGTTAACTCCTCTGCACTCAACCTATTTACGTTTATATTCTTTTTTTTTTTTATTGTTCTATTCTCGAAGACGATGTAAGGAAGTACACAGAGTTATCCTCCCAGGGGATAAGGCACACAACACAACAAAAGATTTGTATAAAAAAGGACAGTAAATACGATTTTCGCGATAACGATCCTGGCACGTTTTTCTTTTTTTTCCGAAATTTTTCCGAAGATTTATCGTCCCACGTTGGGCGCTAAAATGTTACCTTCGAAATCCCCGAATCCGATTGGGGTTGGGCGGAAGAACACCAGCCGCTCAATGGAGAATGGCCGTAAGTAAAAGATGGTTAAATAGGGCGCCACGCAGTTGCCCTTCCGCTCAACACGCTTCTTACCCCTAGAACTGCGACTAGGAGAAGGCATCCAATTTCCACAAGGACAAAAAAAAATGTTCCAGGCACACTTGACTTCAGGTTTCACAATTTAATTCAAATAAAAAAAAAACAAAATCTTCCTTAAAACTAACTTAATTGACAACAATTCAAAAGAAAACAAATAATTTAAGAAAAAAAATGTTATTCTTTTCTTAAAAACTAAGTAATAATATTAAAATTATTAAAAATAAATTCAAATTTATTAAAAAGGAAAAAAATAGTGAACACAATGGACAATACAAAGGGAAAACAGAAACCGCACGGAAAAAAAATTAAGCCGAAGTACGATTCACACCGTCGGTTTTCGAACCTGTGTACCCGGTACGAATACTCCCGAAAATTTCACGGCCCGTCTCAGACAATTTGGCTAGCGGTCGTTCCGAAGTTGAGGTGGCAGGTTTATACACTTGCACATACAAGTTCACCACACTTTACAGCTTAAGATTAAAAGCAAAAAAAAAAATGAATCATATCTGTCGATTCAATGAAACTAATAACACAAGAAAAGGAAAGCAACAAAAAAATATATATATACATATATAATAAATCTCCTTCTCCTGTGTGAGAGAAGTCACCTGTCTGCTTCCTGGCCTCGTCGTTCAGTCCCAATACTCGCCCTCTTACGGAATAGCTTCTTTCTTTTTATTCATGTTTTGTTTTTAATTATATTTTGGTTATTTTTTTCCACTTTTCTGACACTGCTTTCTTATTAGTCATTTTCTAAAATCTACCTTCGATTTAAGGGTTAATTCTTTTTATTCAACTTTCCCTGGCAAATCATTCGTCTTCAGTTTTATTGTGGCACACTTCACAATCATCCACTTTAGTTTAAGTGACAGACTTCACTTGTTTGTCTTGCATTTTTTTTTTGTTGCACTTTTGCCACTTCTAGCGACGGTCTGAATCTGCTGCACCTACTCAACCAGCGCTGAGTTTCTGCCCCGGCGTTTGGACGGTCCACCCAAAAATATCGCCCGTAAGTAAAAAAAAATAAAATTTAAGAAAAATAAACCCCAAGTCCAGAGAAAACAAAAAAAAACCAACTGGCACTGCGATAACATACACGCGTATCCTTCTCGTTTTCTATCTTTTCTTTTTTTTTTCGCGGCCAGCCTACCGAAGTTCACGTCCGTCTAGTCTCTCCCCCAAAATCCTTGCTAAAATCTCCGGCAACCCAATGCCAACCACTCCATCCCAATCGGATGATTCATCTCTCCAACACCACGCGGGACGATACGCCTGTTGGACCAATCACCCCACCAGGGAGTCCGCTTAGTCTCCATCGGACCATACCAGGAACTGTCAGCGTCCCTGAAGACGAGAAGTATAAGAGACCAAGACGGTTCGCACCAAAAAAAAAAACTAAAAGACAAGCGATCTACGGCGGTATTTAAATCGACTACCCTCTACGCTTGAACCAAACATCCAACATCCTGCACTAGGGGGGTTATGCAATGGCATTTCAGCCACGTCATCATCAATGCCCCATACGCCCAGCTACCATAACGAATCAGTAGCCTATTTCTAGGCGAAAACCTTTCAACAGTCGGAACCCATAATAACTTCTTCATATTCGTATGTGCTTTTGATATTATATATTTGTATCACTTTGCTTTCATGATCTGATATTTTCTCATTTTCTTCTGTTCATATTTTTATATCTTGAGTGTTTGTACAATGTAGTGAACGATTGTATTAGAATCTTTTGTTCCTCTCGAAAATTTGTCCATTTTTTTAAATATGCGGTAATCGTCTAGAAATGTTGTAGCTCCTTTTTGTATGTGTTATTTATGCACCAGTTAATAGTAAAGTCACCTGAATTATTATATTGTTCTGATTTTCACCGAGAAATTCAATGTTTTCCTTGAAAAAATCGCAAAATATACTTTCTGAAGAATTTGGTGATCTATATACTCCAACAATTCTGGTTTTGTAATCCTGGTATGTGCAATCACATGATATAATCCATGCCGTATAGTCTATTGATTTGTTGAAAAAGTTGCTGATCATCCATTTGGACTTAATATATAATGTGGTTCCTCCAGTTCAGGTTGAGTTAGATAGGCATGAAATTTCATTATATCCGTCAATTCGTATTTATTTTTTTTGAGTTTCAGATAGGATTATAAAGTCATATATCTTTTGGTCCCATAATATCTCTAAATCATCAAATATATTAATATTACGGACTTTGGTTGCTAATATCCAATTCTTTTTTTTTTTGCATTTAGCTTATTTTGATACCCTGGACATGTTTTGTTAAGCGTGGAATCGTTCTCATCAAGTCCTAGGTTGAGTTTCTTATTAGCCGTAATACAGTTTATGCACTTTTGTATGGGTTCGTTCTGACAATCATTACTTCTGTGATTTCGCAGACATTTATAGCATGTTTACACGTTTTTGCACTTGTGGTTATATCCCGCTTCGATCATCGATTTCAATCACCGCGTTATAGTTATTTTCATTTTTTTTTTTAATTTTAAAATATTTTATTATCTTCAATTAGCATTTTTCAATAATAGAGTTTTGTCTTCTTAACTTTTCTAAAAGGTCAGTTTTATTATGCTTAATTTCATATTTGAAATTATTATTCTTGTATTTAGGTCATTGGGTACTTTGATTTCATATTCTTCTCCCATGTGTTTCTTCAATCAATTTCGTTTCTTTTATGTTGTTCCTTTCTTCAGTATTTCGCTTTCTATTATTATTACTATATTGTTGCTGCTTTATATATTTGAAAAATGTAAATTTGTTGGACCTCCGTTGTTATTTAAATCTTGTTTAGTTTTCATGCTTTTTTGTTTTCATTTCAACTCTACAATCAATGGCACTTTTTTTCTTAGGTCTGGCCTCACTTTTTCCTTGGCATATCATTTCTCTGTTTGGCAGCATTAGCAAGTGCCTGATTGTGTACTGTTTACTATTTTCTTCACCTCATTGCAACCGTTAATGTTACTGTTTTTTTAATTCTGTACGGGTTTTTTCCTGTTCTTCCTTGAAATTTTCCGTAATGTTATTTAATTTCATTAATGCGGCAACACTTTTTTTCACATATTTCCTGTGCTGTTTTCATTTCACGCAGTCTCTCAGCATTTCTTTTTTCAACTGCTTACAAGATGTTCTTGATTTCGTCCTCATTGTTCCGAAGAGATTTTCTAAATTAATCCATGTACATGTGGGTTGATGTCGAGGTTGTTTGTTTGAAAGGGTGCCGCGGTATATGTACATAGGTATGTACTGTGACTGCTTCGGTGTATTATTAACTTACTCATCCGAATATGTAGCTCTATCAGATACACCTGAATTAAGTCTTTGGCGTTTAGTATTACTGCCAAATTAACGGCTACCATAAAATAAAATACTCTTTTGATTTGAAACATTTGATAATAGTTTGGAATCACATCGACATTATCCATATCAATTCTTAAAGATTTCACTTTAGACTTCACACAATTACACTTTGCGCTATGTAACACTACACTTTACACTTAATACTTGATTACTTGCAAATTAACTTTGCGGCAAATTAACAATAATGATCACTATTCTTGAAACAACCATTAGGAAATAGGAAGTAAGTAAATAGACAGTTGAAGAATACGCTTA
Source organism: Eristalis pertinax (assembly GCA_907269125.1). Classification (NCBI taxonomy): domain Eukaryota; kingdom Metazoa; phylum Arthropoda; class Insecta; order Diptera; family Syrphidae; genus Eristalis; species Eristalis pertinax. The sequence continues at coordinate 89,039,570 of OU026145.1, forward strand.
AAAAATAAAGTACAGTCGACTCCTCTTGATTCGATTCTGAAACACCATAACTCAAACAAATTTGTTCATCTAATCGGTGGTTCCCGTTAACCGGGATTCGATGAGCCCTTCTATTCACTAGATTTGTATTACATTTTAACTAAATTGAATTGACGATTGCATTCTTTTATTGCTTTTATTGACTTCTCTGAAATTAATTATAAGTCACTGACTTCAAAATGAATGCTGATTTTACATTTCTGTCAAGTTGAAGTTGAAGTCTACGTGAGTTCAGGATTTAAACTATTTTGTAGATAAATCAAATGACTTAATTTCTGAAATGATTGAATTCGTTTACAACTCTGGTGTCAACTGACATTTGAGAAATCAAAACAGTTGACTGAATTTAATTCAATGACAAAAGTGTGTTGAAATTTGTGGATGTATGGCAAAATCAAATATGCGCACATACGCGACTGCAGCGCCAACGGCAGAATACAATTTACAAAATCAGCCACTAGGGACGCTCTAGAAAACATATTTCATTGGCTCCGATCGCTCAAAATATTTATTTATTCCATCTACCGAGTTTAACTCTTACAGATTTCAGAAGTATATAATAATATCTTTATGTTTTACAAAATGTTTGATTAACCATGAATAAATAAATATACACCAATAACAATAAAAAATGATTAGAAGATTAAATAGATATAGTAATAAATAAATATATAAATAGTAAATTAAATTGAAATAACAGAAAATTAAATAGAAATTACAGAGAATATCACATATTTGGAATAGAATAATTTGCTTAGCGGTTCGTTAAAGCCATAATTATGCAAGTGCCTTAGTTGAAGTAAAAACGATACGAAAATATGTCAAGAATGAACATTATAAAGGGTGGTTAATTAATTTTAAGGGCCGATGTTGAATTTGAATAAAACACAAATTATTTAGGAAATTGTTGTCATTTCTTTTTATTATGATAATACTGGTACGGTTCAATTATGTATACAAAATATTTGAACCATATCAGTGACCGCCGCGACCTCGGCGGTACACCTCCGATGGTCCAAATTTTCGATGACGCTGAATTGAGGTTCTATGCCGTGAATGTGCCGAATTATCTCATCCTTTAGCTCTTGAATTGTTGCTGGCTTATCGACGTACACCCTTTCTTTCAAATAACCCCAAACAAAAAAATCCAACGGTGTCAAATCACATGATCTTGGCAGCCAATTGACATCGCCAGCACATGAGATAACACGGCCATTGAATTTGTCGCGCAAAAGAGCCATTGATTCGTTAGGTGTGGCAAGTGGCACCGTCCTGTTGAAACCACATATCGTCCATATTCATATCTTCCAATTCGGGCCATAAAAAGTTCGTTATCATTTCACGATAGCGAACACCATTCACAGTAACTTCCTGACCGGCCTCATTTTGGAAAAAAATACGGCCCGATGATGCCGCCAGCCCATAAACCACACCAAACAGTCACTCTTTGTCAATATGCATTTTGATTTGAACGCCCATTTTCATAATAAGCCTGAATAACTTTAACGCGTTGCTCGATTGCGTATCTTTCCATGGTTCAAATTGAGTTAGTCTGAAATTGAGAAATGTCAAATGAAATGCAGAAAAAACCTTGACGTTTAGGTGTGGTTCACATTCAACATTTGCAATGAACACTTCGTCTTTTATCTAAATTATCTAAACCAAGTAAGGCATCTTGTTAGATATGGGGCATGGTCTCAAGATGCCATCCCATTTTTTTTATAACAAATCTCGTAAATGACTTTTGAATTTTTTCTAGATGTGCTACAGAATTCATGTATAACGGACACCATATGACAGAACAGTATTCAAGATATGGACGTATACTGGACATGTAGGCACATGTGCTTTTAAGAAATCCAAGCATTGAATTAGCTTTAGCAACTATATAGTCAATATGAAATGAAAATTAAAGTTTCGTGTCAAAAATCACGCCAAGGTCTTTCATTTCAGTTTTCCTAGAGAGACACGTCCTACATATAGAATAGTCAAATATTACGGGTAACACAACATGGTAAACAGAAAATGAATGACATTTGCTTATATTTAACGTTAATCTATTTACATCACACCAATTAAATAAACTATTTAAGTCATTTTGAATTTTAACATAATCTTGAGAGTTATTAACACGCGTACATCTGCATACATCAAACAATTAACGTGATTAAGGACTGAAGGAATCTCGTTGTCGAATATATTGAACAGTAATAGACTAATATGGCTACCTTATGGAACACCGGATAGTACTATACCTTCGAGCTCCATATTTTGCAAAGTCACATTTCGCTTTCTTTTGCTATTTAAAAATGTCTCTGGCCTTTAGGATCCCTGGAAATGTTAGATTCAGTGTTCCTTATATACTGTTTATACAAAATTTTGTTCAGAAATGCATACTCCCGTCGCAATTGACAAAAACGCTGTTTGTTAACTTCTGAGCTTGATTTTTTGAACAGTTTAAAAGCTTTATTTTTTGCTTTCTTTAAATTAATTAATCTTTTATTATGCCACATTAATTTTAAGAACTGCCTTTTAGTAACTCGTGGCACAAACTGTATAAAACCATATTCTAAAATATTTAAAAAAGCAATATACACACTGTGGTGGCCCGTGGCGTTAGGGGCATGTACGTCGACTCTTACCCACTTGGACCTACCTGTCTAGGTTCGATTCCTGGTACGACAAGAAATACTTTTCACAGCCCCACCTCTTTCGAGTGACAATGCTCAAAGAGTATAACTGTCTAGAAAAAGCTTCTCAAAATTGGCCGTTCGGAGTCGGCACAAAACTGTAGGTGCCTTCCACTCATGATAGAACAATAGCACGCGCAACACGAGTGGTTGCTGAGAAGCTAAGCCCTGACCCTCTACGGGCTGTAGCGCCACCAATATTATTATATTATTATTATAATATACATTTAAACCGACAGAAAATAGTTATTTAAACCTTTGCAATTAGCGTTAGCAAATTGTATCTAGTTTCATAATCATTTAAGTTAGGTTTTATTAATGGACAATTATATTTTCCACTTAAACATACAGCTATGTGATAAATAGAATTTTTCATTAAAGGACATATGACTTCTCTGACAGAACAGTCGGTGGGAATCGATGGTATACCAAATATTGTGCTTCGCTATCTTCCCCCCGAAGCCGTGCAGATTTACACAACACTGTTCAATAATGCGCTGAGTAATGCTTATTACCCGGTACACTGGAAAACAGCTGTGGTGCAACCAATCCCTAAACGGGACAAAGACAAATCTATCCCGACAAATCTTCGGTCGATTAGTCTTCTTCCTTGCATAAGCATGGTCTTTGAAAAGATAGTCATTCGAGTTCTGAAACAATGGGTTGAGGAAAATAAAATCATACCGGACAACCAGTTCGGATTCAGGGCGGGGCATGAAACTATACATGCCGCGTCCAAACTGGTATCCGCCATTCAGTGGAACAAAGACAAAAAGCAATGCACGGGTGCTTGTCTGATTGACTTGGAGAAAGCGTTCGACACCGTTTGGTTAGAGGGCCTCTTCCTCAAGCTGGTCAGGCTCGGCATAAGCAAATCATTGCTATACATGATCTATGACATGATAATAGGTAGAAAGTTCGTCGTGAAAAGTGGCGACGTAACTTCTTCCACGGTCTTTGACATCAAAAATGGTCTGCAACAGGAAGCGGTTGGTTCGCCGATCTTGTTCTCAATATTCACTGCAGATCTTATAGGTTCCATGCCGCATTTAGTTGCGTACGCCGACGATCTAGTAGCGTACAGATCAGCTCCGAAGGTCGAAGTAATAAATAACTTGTTGCAATGTGACTTCGACTGGAAGTTTGATTATCAACTTCTTGAAGTGCGAAACTATCCTTTTCAGGACCCCGCTGTACATGGCATCATGGGATACGCGCACAAACTGGCGTAAGTTCGGCATAGTTGACCCGCAGGGACGGCCGTTAGATGCGAAAAGTGTAGTTAGATATCTTGGCATTTGGCTGGATCAATATCTGTATTTTGACAAACATATATGATATTGCTCTGGCGAAAGCTAAAAAGGCCTTTGCTGTGGCAAGGGAGTTGTTTTACAGCAGCCAACTTGACACCAGAGTAAAGGTAATCTGCTACATGGCCCTCATCCGCCCAGTTATGGCCTACGGTTGTCCACTGTGGTTCAATGTGAGTCCTTCCCAGATGGAAAAGATGAGGTTGTTCGAGAGACAGTGTCTCCGGAGCTGTCTCCGTTTGTATCGCACTCCCGAGTCCGAGTACAAGAAGTACTATCCTAACAAGGTCCTGTACAACGAGGCAAACTTGAACAGGATAGATAATTTTATTATTAAACTGATCCGAAGGCATATTGCACGAGCTATGACTTCTTCCAACAGTCTGATCTTTGGGGATTACTACCTAAATGTTATGTACCATGAGAGAGTGCGCCTCACCGGCTTTATTCTTCCTGAAGCGTTTCTCCATCTCGACACAATTGGCCTAATACAGGATCCACAAGGATGTCCTGTCATCTTCCACGTCGTACGCCGAACAGTGGACAGGCGACTCCAATACGAACGGAAAAACCAAAAACCAAATCCAAAACCAGTCTCCGCCACCGCTGGCTTTTCTAGATCTAGCTGACCAGATAGTTGACCATGGTGGCCAACTTACATAGGATTAAGGTAGTTATAAGGGGGAAAAAAAATATTAAAAACCAAAACATCCAAAAAAACTAAAAAACAAAAAATCCAAAAAAAAAAAGGTGCACCACGGCCTATAAAATATATATGTTAGGCATATACATAAAATATACGCCCTGGTGCACGTGTCCGTACTGTTACGGACATGATTAAGATAGTCTTAAGTTTTATGTTAGGGTAAGTTAGTATAAGGTAGTTTAAGTAGTTAAGTAAGGAAGTCAAGTTTAGTCAAGTTTTTTCAAAAATTTTCTTGACAAATGAAAAATGTAACAAAAGATTGTCTAAGGACTAAACAAACATAGATTAAGCCGAAAGGCACATTTATACCGTAGATTAGATTAGCTTAGAGTATCCGCATAGGGTCAGTAGGTCAGTATTAAGAAAAACAAAAAAAAAATTGTAAATTCTTAAGTTAGTTAAGCTAGTTTTAAGTACTTTTGTCTAGCAAGTAAGTCCACATAAGTTAAAATAAATAAAATTACATGGAAAAAAAAAAACAGAACAATTCAAATCATTATTCACAAAATACTAAGTCAAAAATTCTATTTATGGAATTATGACAATTATTTATTTGGAATACATTAAAGGAAAGCATTGAATCAATAAACATAAATTCACAGTCAGTTTTCATATTATATGGGATTAGACATTCATCATAATTTGAAAAGGACCAATTAATATCATCCAGGTTATAGTCGCCCATAACGAAGATGGTGTTGTTGAGTCAGCTGATCAGCGATGAATTCCACGTTGGCAACATGTTGTTCGTATACACATACCGTGCTTTTTGGTGGTATGTAGCTAGCAACCCGGAACATATTTTTTTCAATCAGCGTCATCCATTGATATCCACAGAGACAAGGAGTTGTTCACTCGCAAAGTTCGCAAATGGAAAAGAAATAACATTCATACACAAAGATGAGTGCACGGCAATTAAAACCCCTCTGCCGCGATGATCACTTTCAGCAGTACAGTCAATACGATGCACTGTGTAATAGTCATCGAAGAATTCAGCAATTGAGAAATTAGAATTCAGTCAAGTTTCCGTGAGAACTATTATATCATACTCATGGAGGGAAATGGCCAGTCGTTCACAGACCGTTGAACAAATAACAAGGGTTTCGGTTTCACAAAGAAAAATAGCAAACAAAAGACGAAGTTAAGTTGTGCAACCAACACTGGTATCCGCAATAAGAACGTGGCCCAGTGCGTAGAACTCACAGCCGTCAGTCGTTCACAGACCTCCACCCGGTGCAGACGTGTTTCGAAATATGTGAAAAAAAGTGTTGCCGCAATAAAGACACTAAAAACATTACGGAAAATTTGAAGGAAGAACAGGAAAAAAGCACGTACAGGATTAAAAAACAGTAACATTAACGTTTGCAATGAGGTGAAGAAAATAGTAAACAGTACACAATCAGGCACGGTAAGAAAAATGTCATTTGCTAATGCTGCCAAACAGAGAAATGATATGACAAGGGAAAAACTGATGCCAGAGCTAAGAAAAAAAGCGCCATTGATTGTAAAGCCGAAAGGAAAACAAAACAGCATGAAAACTAAACAAGATTTAAATAAAAACGTAGACCCAAAAAATTTACATTTTTTAAATATAGAAAGCAGCAACAATGGAGTAATAATAATAGAAAACGAAAATACTGAAGAAAGGAACGAAAAAAAAACTAAATTGATTGAAGAAACACATGGGAGAAAAATATGAAATCAAAGTACCCAACGACCTAAATACGAGAATAATAATTTCAAATAGGAAATTTGAGCATAATGAAACTGACCTTTTAGAAAACCAGTCGTTCACAAACCATTGAACAGTGCGCATGTGTTTCGGCTTCTTAAAAATAAATTAAATAAAAAAACAGTGTTATAGTCTAATTTAAATAATTATGATTCACAACAAGAACGTGGCCAAAGGAGTAGAGCAAACAGCAGCGACTCGAAGGAGGCTGGGTTCGAGACCCAGTGGGCTGGGGGCAGGCATTTTTTTTCTCCAGATTATAATGATGATGTTGTACCGGTGGCTGGGACATCAGACCACCAGTCAACACACGAAGAGGCGAGGAAGAAAAGGAGGAAGAAGCTTCAGCCACAGCCAAACCTGGTGAAGCGCCGTTCCAGCCTTGGATCAGCCGATGCGATAATTGCGGCAACAACCGGCATTACAGCAGCAGCATCAACAACAACAATTGTAGCCACAACTACAGCAGCATCAGCCAGAATGCAGCAAACAGATAGTCGACGACGTAGAATACGAGTCGACAGAAGGCGAGGGGAGATTCTCCTACAGCGGTAGAGAGAACCCCTTCAATGCTCTAACATCGTCCGAATCAGAGGACGAAGAGGAAGAGGACCGGGAGCAGCTGATTAAGAGCCAGAGGGAGAGGGAGGAGCTGGATGCCCACATCAAAGCCCTCCAAATCAAATTAAGGGCCAGGAGAGCGGCCAAAGAGGCTGCTCAACACAAACAGCAGCCAAAAGAGCAGCAACAACAAGAACAGTCCCATCAGTTGCCAAAGGGACAACGATCAACAGCTGCGAAGAAGCAACAGCAGCAGCAACAACAACTACATCAGCCAAAGCAGCAGCAACAAAAACAACAACAACAACAGAAACAGCAGCAGCAGAAGAAGCAGCAGAAGCAGCAACAACAACAACAGCGGAAGCAACAACAGCAGCAGCCAGCCAAAAAGGAGAGATGCCCTCCAATCAACGTCTTCGGACTCGAGACGAAGGACGTCGACACCTTATGTAAGTTGGCCACCAAAGAGTCTTATTATATTAAGTATAAGGGTCCATTGCGAGTATCTGTCCATTGCTTATCAATGGCAGACTATCATGTAGTTAAAGACAGGCTAGCGGTGTCGGAGGCCGAGTTTTTTTCTTACACCCCAAAAGGGGAAAAAGTGCAGACCATGCTCCTTAAGGACGTAGATCCTGACACTGATCCGGAGGAGATTCTCGCTAAGCTGCGCCAAGCGCAGAGCGGCGATGTCCAGGTCGTTGGGGTTAAGCCCTTCATCACTGCGGTTTCGAAAAGGGAGAACAGAAAACTTCCGTTCTTCCTAGTCCAGGTCGCCCCAGACAGCAAATTAGATAGTGTAAAACGAATACATCGTCTAGGCTCTATTGATGTCAAATGGGATACATTAAACAAGACAAAGCACACACTCCAGTGTGCTCGTTGTCAGAGGTTTGGGCATGCCGCGGCGAATTGCAACATGCAGTCTCGCTGCGTCAAATGCGCAGGAACCCACAATCGAGGGGAATGCCCCTTAGGGCCGGAGAAAGTTGAGGATAGGAGCAAACTAAAATGTGTACTCTGTAAGACCAGGCACCCTGCCAACTATCGGGGATGCCCTAAGATCCAAGAAATCAGAAAAATAATAGAGGCCAAAAGGAAAGGAAAAATGGTAGAAGCTAGGCCAGTGCCCCGTGCTCCAGCTACCACTCTTACTCCGGCAGTCTCCTATGCCCAAATGGCATCGGGTAGGCGACCGGTTCAACAGACAGTGCCGAAGGTGGCCCCGGTCCCAGTGGCCAGAAAACCTGAAGCCGATCTGGATCTGAAGACGGTCCTGCTCTCCATCCAGGGGCAGATCGCTCAGCTTCAAAAGCAGTTCCTTGAGCAAGCAGCGCGAGTAGACCTCATCTACTCGACGCTGTTCGGAGAGCCAAACGCAACATCGGTTTAATGGCTGCGCAGGCATAATCCTGACGTGTTGATGGTTAGCGAAACTAGGCTAAACTAGACGCATACCCTCAGGTACAAGAATTATCATATCATTCGAAGAGACCGAGCCTTCCTAGCTGGTGGGGTCGCTCTCTTAATCAAAAAAGGCCTTTGTCATAAGGTCGTGTATAGCGGTGAAGTGCGAAAATTCCAGGCGATAGAAGCGTGTATCGCACGCATCCCCCTTCCGGGTGGTAAGCGGCTATATGTGATCGCGATCTACGCGTCTGACAAGGCACATATCAATCCCCATTTCATTTCAGAGCTCGATACTCTATTTACTAGCCTTCGACTAAGCTCGGAAGATAACTACTATATCATAGCCGGGGATTTGAACTCGAGGCATATGGATTGGGGCAACGTGGTGCATAACGCCAGGGGGACCTCATTGTATAACTGGTTGGTAGAGCACAATAGTAAGTTCAAGCTAGATTTGCTTGCAACCGATAGGCCATCCTTTCCCAGAAGCGGGTCCTATCTGGATCTGATGCTGATAGACAAACGACTGACTATACTGGACGTGGAAAGACGCACACGGAACTGTTTAACTGCGGTTGAGTACGAGAGTGACCACTGCGGGCTCTTCGCTGCTATTCAACTCCCGAACGAGGTGGAAGAACTGGAGGAATATGTCCAGAGGCACGTTTATAATTACAATAAGGTCCGCTGGCCACGTTTCTCCAGGACTTTATCCACAGAACTACGTTCGAGTGGGATCAATCCTCCGACAAACAGAAACCTGACGAACGAAGAGGTTGACAGGTACCTCATACAAATGGACGACGTAATAAAACGAACCATGGAGAAAACCATTCCGAAGGTAGTACAAATCGATGACAGCGATGTTTATCGAAATGCTACCATCGATGCACTTCACGTGCACAAAAATAGACTGTTGTCAAGACTCAAACTCTTGCACAGACGGTTTAGAGATCCACAAAACGCGGAAGTCAGGGCACTGAAGTCTGAGATCAAGAACCTCGAACAGTTAATTCGAATTAATTATAGCTTGGCTATAAGCTTGTACTGGGGCAATAAAATCCGGGCTGTACGATCTAACAACCCGGGTATGTTCCCGCAAGTAAATAAAATATTTCGGAGGAAAGATCAAAATGACATTCAGGTCGTTAGACTTCCCAGGACGACACACAACGAACAACGAACAATTACTGACTTCAATTGGCATCGATCCAGGTGAGGCAGTGCTAGACAATGACTTCTTCGTGGTTGAAGATCCCCAGGAGAAGGTTAAAGCTATTGGTGCTGTGTTCCAGCGAGTGTATACGGTCAACGAGGTTAGTACGATCTGGAGAACAGAGCCTTGCTAAACCACTTGTATCTCCGCAACGAGATAAGTCAATGGCGATCCGAGAATCCTGTTTTCACCAGGTTCAGTGACGATAATATGGCACATAGTGCCGGCATAAGTAAACCATTGCTATATACGATCTATGCCATGATAACAGGTAGAAAGTTCGTCGTGAAAAGTAACGGCGTAACTTCTACCACGGTCTTTGACATTAAAAATTGTCTTCAACAAGGGTCTGTTGGTTCGCCGATCTTGTTCTCAATATTCACTGCGGATCTTATAGGTTCCATGCCGCACTTAATTGCGTACGCCGACGATCTAGTAGCGTACAGATCAGGTCCGAAGGTCGAAGTAATAAATATCTTGTTGCAGCGTGACTTCGAAAAAATTCAGCGATTTTGCGACGACTGAAAGTTGATTATCAACTTCCTGAAGTGTGAAACTACCCTTTTCAGGACCCCGTTGTATACGGCACCGCGGGATACGCGCCAAAACTGGCGCAAGTTCGGCATAGTTGACCCGCAGGGACGGCCGTTAGCTGTGAAAAGTGTAGTTAGATATCTTGGCATTTGGCTGGATCAATATCTGTATTTTGACAAACATATAGATATTGCTCTGACGAAAGCCAGAAAAGCCTTTGCTGCGGCAAGGAGGTTGTTTTTCAGCAGCCAACTTGATACCAGGGTGAAGGTAATCTGCTACATGGCCCCCATCCGGCCAATTATGGCGTACGGTTGTCCCCTGTGGTTCAACGTGAGTCCTTCCCAGATGGAAAAGATGAGGTTGTTCGAGAGACAGTGTCTCCGGAGCTGTCTCCGTTTGTATCGCACTCCCGAGTCCGAGTACAAGAAGTACTATCCTAACAAGGTCCTGTACAACGAGGCAAACTTGAACAGGATAGATAATTTTATTATTAAGCTGATCAGAAGGCACATTGCACGGGTTATGACTTCTTCCAACAGTCTGATCTTTGGGGCTTATTACCCCAATATCATGTACCATGAAAGGGTGCGCCTTAACGGCTTTATTCCTCCCGAGGCATTCCTTTATTTAGACACGATTGGCCTAATACAGGATACAGACGGATGCCCTGTTATCTTCCATGTCGTACGCCGAACAGTGGACAGGCGACTCCAATACGAACCGGATGTCGCTCGCACCCACGAGGATCTTCTTCGGTTCAGTAGAGCGATCCCCGCTCGTGGCAGGAAAGAGTCTGCCAAAGAACGGCAATTTTACTGGTGGTTACACCAAAACCAGTCTCCGCCACCGCTGGCTTTTCTAGATCTAGCTGACCAGATAGTTGACCATGGTGGCCAACTTACATAGGTTTAAGGAGAAAAAAAAAAAAAAAAAAAAAAAATTAAAAACAAAAAAAATAACAATAGAAAAAAAAGGTGCACCACGGCGTATAAAATATATATGTTAGGCATATACATAAAATATACGCCCTGGTGCGCGTGTCCGTACTGTTACGGACATAGTTAAGATAGTCTTAAGTTTTATGTTAGGGTAAGTTAGTATAAGGTAGTTTAAATAGTTATGTAAGTAAGTTTAGTTAGCCAAGTTTTTTTTTTAAAAAACTTTTCTTGGCAAATGAAAAATTCATTGAAAGATTGTCCCAAAAAACTAAAAAAAAAACATATTAAGCCGAAATGCACATTTATAGCGTAGATTAGATTAGCTTAGAGTACCCGCATAGGGTCAGTAGGTTAGTATTAAGAAAATTTGTAAATTCTTAAGTTAGTTAAGCTAGTTTTAAGTACTTTTGTCTAGTAAGTAAGTCCACATAAATTAAAATTGAATAAAATTACATGAAAACAAAACAAAAAACTCACAGCCGTGAATCAGCAAGGGCTGAGTTCAAGACCCAGCGAGAGCAAGTTTTATTTTTTTTTTCGTTTTCGGTTTCCTCCAACTAAGTGCACTGGCAAGAATAGTGAGTGCAAGTTATGGAGGGGAAAGGGGAGTCCGAGAGAGAGATTCAAACAGGTCGGGCAACAACAACAACAATTGCCAGACCAGAATCAGCTGCAAAAGCAGATGCAGCAACAACACTCTGCTAAAATGCAGAAAAAGCAACAACAACAGAAGGCAGCTCAGCAACAACAACAAGCACTAACACAGCAACAGAAGCAGCAGCAACAGACAGCAGCTCAACAACAAAAACATCCAGCAGTACATCAGCCACAGCAACAAACAACAAAGAAAGAAAAAGTGCCACCCATCAATATTTTCAAGCCGGACATTCTACAAACTGCACAGGTATGTAGGAGGGCCGTAGGTAGTGGTAACTTTAGTATTAGAAAAAATAAAGGCGCCGAAAAATATGCAATCCGCTGCAAGACAGTTAATCTGCATAATGTTCTTATGACGTGTTTAAAGCGTTCGACGACGGAGTTCTTCTCCTTCACACCGAAGGTAGAAAAACTTCAGACAATTCTGCTGAAGTTAACCGTGCCGCTCGGAGCGGAGAAGGTCTTCCAACTGCTCAAAGAGCAAGTGTGTGACGGTGTCGAGATCGTCGGGGTCAAGCCCTTCACCACAGCAAAGGCAAAGAGAGAGGGGCGGCAATTACCCTTCTACATTGTACAGATGACACCCACAGCAAACCCGGTAATCTAAATGATATCAAGACATTGGAAGATTGGGATTGCATATGGGAAAGTATACGAAGGAGTGATGGCATTATCCAATGCGTTCGCTGCCAAAGGTTTGGGCACGCCGCGTCGAACTGCCAAATGCAGCCTCGATGCGTGAAGTGCAGTGGCGGAGGATTGCCCGCTAAGGAAAGAGGGAGCAGCTGACAAGAGTCAGCTAAAACGCGTACTCTGCGGGAACGCGGGGCACACCGCTAACTATCGGGGTTGCCCTAAGTTTCAAGAGCGGAAAGTGAAGATGGTTCTGCAGAAGCAGCACCCAGTGAAATATAAACTCGGGGCAGCCATACCCGTCACCCCTCAATTGACCTATGCCCAAATGGCGTCTGGTCAGAGACGCACGGAAAAGCAGCAACTACCAAAGGTAGCGCCGCAAGTCTCAGTGCCAAGGGCACACGATCCAACGCCCGATTTGAAATCCTCCATTGAAAGGCGTATGGATCGGTTAGAGGAGCAGGTAGCACAAATTCTGGCGCTCCCGCAGAACCAAGCAAAAAAAAAAAAATTAAAGACAAAAAAAAAACAAAAAAACAAAAACAAAAAATCCAAAAAAAAAAAATTAAAAAATCCAAAAACAAAAAAAAATTAAATAAAAAATTCAAAAAAAAAATAAGAATAGAAAAAAAAGGTGCACCACGGCGTATAAAATATATATGTTAGGCATATACATAAAATATACTCCCTGGTGCACGTGTCCGTACTGTTACGGACATAGTTAAGATAGTCTTAAGTTTTATGTTAGGGTAAGTTAGTATAAGGTAGTTTAAATAGTTATGTAAGTAAGTTTAGTTAGCCAAGTTTTTTTTTAAAAAAACTTTTCTTGGCAAATGAAAAATTCATTAAAAGATTGTCGCAAAAAACTAAAAAAAAAACATATTAAGCCGAAATGCACATTTATAGCGTAGATTAGATTAGCTTAGAGTACCCGCATAGGGTCAGTAGGTTAGTATTAAGAAAATTTGTAAATTCTTAAGTTAGTTAAGCTAGTTTTAAGTACTTTTGTCTAGTAAGTAAGTCCACATAAATTAAAATTGAATAAAATTACATGAAAACAAAACAAAAAAACTCACAGCCGTGAATCAGCAAGGGCTTAGTTCAAGACCCAGCTAGAGCAAGTTTTTTTTTTTTTTTTGTTTTCGGTTTCCTCCAACTAAGTGCACTGGCAAGAATAGTGAGTGCAAGTTATGGAGGGGAAAGGGGAGTCCGAGAGAGAGATTCAAACAGGTCGGGCAACAACAACAACAATTGCCAGACCAGAATCAGCTGCAAAAGCAGATGCAGCAACAACAATCTGCTAAAATGCAGAAAAAGCAACAACAACAGAAGGCAGCTCAGCAACAACAACAAGCACTAACACAGCAACAGAAGCAGCAGCTCAACAACAAAAACATCCAGCAGTACATCAGCCACAGCAACAAACAACAAAGAAAGAAAAAGTGCCACCCATCAATATTTTCAAGCCGGACATTCTACAAACTGCACAGGTATGTAGGAGGGCCGTAGGTAGTGGTAACTTTAGTATTAGAAAAAATAAAGGCGCCGAAAAATATGCAATCCGCTGCAAGACAGTTAATCTGCATAATGTTCTTATGACGTGTTTAAAGCGTTCGACGACGGAGTTCTTCTCCTTCACACCGAAGGTAGAAAAACTTCAGACAATTCTGCTGAAGTTAACCGTGCCGCTCGGAGCGGAGAAGGTCTTCCAACTGCTCAAAGAGCAAGTGTGTGACGGTGTCGAGATCGTCGGGGTCAAGCCCTTCACCACAGCAAAGGCAAAGAGAGAGGGGCGGCAATTACCCTTCTACATTGTACAGATGACACCCACAGCAAACCCGGTAATCTAAATGATATCAAGACATTGGAAGATTGGGATTGCATATGGGAAAGTATACGAAGGAGTGATGGCATTATCCAATGCGTTCGCTGCCAAAGGTTTGGGCACGCCGCGTCGAACTGCCAAATGCAGCCTCGATGCGTGAAGTGCAGTGGCGGAGGATTGCCCGCTAAGGAAAGAGGGAGCAGCTGACAAGAGTCAGCTAAAATGCGTACTCTGCGGGAACGCGGGGCACACCGCTAACTATTGGGGTTGCCCTAAGTTTCAAGAGCGGAAAGTGAAGATGGTTCTGCAGAAGCAGCACCCAGTGAAATATAAACTCGGGGCAGCCATACCCGTCACCCCTCAATTGACCTATGCCCAAATGGCGTCTGGTCAGAGAAGCACGGAAAAGCAGCAACTACCAAAGGTAGCGCCGCAAGTCTCAGTGCCAAGGGCACACGATCCAACGCCCGATTGGAAATCCTCCATTGAAAGGCGTATGGATCGGTTAGAGGAGCAGGTAGCACAAATTCTGGCGCTCCCGCAGAACCAAGCAAAAAAAAAAAATTAAAGACAAAAAAAAAAACAAAAAAACAAAAACAAAAAATTAAAAAATCCAAAAACAAAAAAAAATTAAATAAAAAATTCAAAAAAAAAATAAGAATAGAAAAAAAAGGTGCACCACGGCGTATAAAATATATATGTTAGGCATATACATAAAATATACTCCCTGGTGCACGTGTCCGTACTGTTACGGACATAGTTAAGATAGTCTTAAGTTTTATGTTAGGGTAAGTTAGTATAAGGTAGTTTAAATAGTTATGTAAGTAAGTTTAGTTAGCCAAGTTTTTTTTTTAAAAAACTTTTCTTGGCAAATGAAAAATTCATTAAAAGATTGTCGCAAAAAACTAAAAAAAAAACATATTAAGCCGAAATGCACATTTATAGCGTAGATTAGATTAGCTTAGAGTACCCGCATAGGGTCAGTAGGTTAGTATTAAGAAAATTTGTAAATTCTTAAGTTAGTTAAGCTAGTTTTAAGTACTTTTGTCTAGTAAGTAAGTCCACATAAATTAAAATTGAATAAAATTACATGAAAACAAAACAAAAAAACTCACAGCCGTGAATCAGCAAGGGCTGAGTTCAAGACCCAGCGAGAGCAAGTTTTTTTTTTTTTTTTGTTTTCGGTTTCCTCAAACTAAGTGCACTGGCAAGAATAGTGAGTGCAAGTTATGGAGGGGAAAGGGGAGTCCGAGAGAGAGATTCAAACAGGTCGGGCAACAACAACAACAATTGCCAGACCAGAATTAGCTGCAAAAGCAGATGCAGCAACAACAATCTGCTAAAATGCAGAAAAAGCAACAACAACAGAAGGCAGCTCAGTAACAACAACAAGCACTAACACAGCAACAGAAGCAGCAGCTCAACAACAAAAACATCCAGCAGTACATCAGCCACAGCAACAAACAACAAAGAAAGAAAAAGTGCCACCCATCAATATTTTCAAGCCGGACATTCTACAAACTGCACAGGTATGTAGGAGGGCCGTAGGTAGTGGTAACTTTAGTATTAGAAAAAATAAAGGCGCCGAAAAATATGCAATCCGCTGCAAGACAGTTAATCTGCATAATGTTCTTATGACGTGTTTAAAGCGTTCGACGACGGAGTTCTTCTCCTTCACACCGAAGGTAGAAAAACTTCAGACAATTCTGCTGAAGTTAACCGTGCCGCTCGGAGCGGAGAAGGTCTTCCAACTGCTCAAAGAGCAAGTGTGTGACGGTGTCGAGATCGTCGGGGTCAAGCCCTTCACCACAGCAAAGGCAAAGAGAGAGGGGCGGCAATTACCCTTCTACATTGTACAGATGACACCCACAGCAAACCCGGTAATCTAAATGATATCAAGACATTGGAAGATTGGGATTGCATATGGGAAAGTATACGAAGGAGTGATGGCATTATCCAATGCGTTCGCTGCCAAAGGTTTGGGCACGCCGCGTCGAACTGCCAAATGCAGCCTCGATGCGTGAAGTGCAGTGGCGGAGGATTGCCCGCTAAGGAAAGAGGGAGCAGCTGACAAGAGTCAGCTAAAATGCGTACTCTGCGGGAACGCGGGGCACACCGCTAACTATTGGGGTTGCCCTAAGTTTCAAGAGCGGAAAGTGAAGATGGTTCTGCAGAAGCAGCACCCAGTGAAATATAAACTCGGGGCAGCCATACCCGTCACCCCTCAATTGACCTATGCCCAAATGGCGTCTGGTCAGAGAAGCACGGAAAAGCAGCAACTACCAAAGGTAGCGCCGCAAGTCTCAGTGCCAAGGGCACACGATCCAACGCCCGATTGGAAATCCTCCATTGAAAGGCGTATGGATCGGTTAGAGGAGCAGGTAGCACAAATTCTGGCGCTCCCGCAGAACCAAGCAAAAAAAAAAAATTAAAGACAAAAAAAAAACAAAAAAACAAAAACAAAAAATTAAAAAATCCAAAAACAAAAAAAAATTAAATAAAAAATTCAAAAAAAAAATAAGAATAGAAAAAAAAGGTGCACCACGGCGTATAAAATATATATGTTAGGCATATACATAAAATATACTCCCTGGTGCACGTGTCCGTACTGTTACGGACATAGTTAAGATAGTCTTAAGTTTTATGTTAGGGTAAGTTAGTATAAGGTAGTTTAAATAGTTATGTAAGTAAGTTTAGTTAGCCAAGTTTTTTTTTTAAAAAACTTTTCTTGGCAAATGAAAAATTCATTAAAAGATTGTCGCAAAAAACTAAAAAAAAAACATATTAAGCCGAAATGCACATTTATAGCGTAGATTAGATTAGCTTAGAGTACCCGCATAGGGTCAGTAGGTTAGTATTAAGAAAATTTGTAAATTCTTAAGTTAGTTAAGCTAGTTTTAAGTACTTTTGTCTAGTAAGTAAGTCCACATAAATTAAAATTGAATAAAATTACATGAAAACAAAACAAAAAAACTCACAGCCGTGAATCAGCAAGGGCTGAGTTCAAGACCCAGCGAGAGCAAGTTTTTTTTTTTTTTTTGTTTTCGGTTTCCTCAAACTAAGTGCACTGGCAAGAATAGTGAGTGCAAGTTATGGAGGGGAAAGGGGAGTCCGAGAGAGAGATTCAAACAGGTCGGGCAACAACAACAACAATTGCCAGACCAGAATTAGCTGCAAAAGCAGATGCAGCAACAACAATCTGCTAAAATGCAGAAAAAGCAACAACAACAGAAGGCAGCTCAGTAACAACAACAAGCACTAACACAGCAACAGAAGCAGCAGCTCAACAACAAAAACATCCAGCAGTACATCAGCCACAGCAACAAACAACAAAGAAAGAAAAAGTGCCACCCATCAATATTTTCAAGCCGGACATTCTACAAACTGCACAGGTATGTAGGAGGGCCGTAGGTAGTGGTAACTTTAGTATTAGAAAAAATAAAGGCGCCGAAAAATATGCAATCCGCTGCAAGACAGTTAATCTGCATAATGTTCTTATGACGTGTTTAAAGCGTTCGACGACGGAGTTCTTCTCCTTCACACCGAAGGTAGAAAAACTTCAGACAATTCTGCTGAAGTTAACCGTGCCGCTCGGAGCGGAGAAGGTCTTCCAACTGCTCAAAGAGCAAGTGTGTGACGGTGTCGAGATCGTCGGGGTCAAGCCCTTCACCACAGCAAAGGCAAAGAGAGAGGGGCGGCAATTACCCTTCTACATTGTACAGATGACACCCACAGCAAACCCGGTAATCTAAATGATATCAAGACATTGGAAGATTGGGATTGCATATGGGAAAGTATACGAAGGAGTGATGGCATTATCCAATGCGTTCGCTGCCAAAGGTTTGGGCACGCCGCGTCGAACTGCCAAATGCAGCCTCGATGCGTGAAGTGCAGTGAAAACCACAAGGCGGAGGAATGCCCGCTGGGGAAAGAGGGAGCAGCTGACAAGAGTCAGCTAAAATGCGTACTCTGCGGGAACGCGGGGCACACCGCTAACTATTGGGGTTGCCCTAAGTTTCAAGAGCGGAAAGTGAAGATGGTTCTGCAGAAGCAGCACCCAGTGAAATATAAACTCGGGGCAGCCATACCCGTCACCCCTCAATTGACCTATGCCCAAATGGCGTCTGGTCAGAGAAGCACGGAAAAGCAGCAACTACCAAAGGTAGCGCCGCAAGTCTCAGTGCCAAGGGCACACGATCCAACGCCCGATTGGAAATCCTCCATTGAAAGGCGTATGGATCGGTTAGAGGAGCAGGTAGCACAAATTATGGCGCTCCTGCAGAACCAAGTACGTCAACAGTCTTAATGGCTGCGCAGACGGAGAGCACATTTAAGATCCTTGCAGTGAATGCAAATTCATTGATAGTTATCCCGCGAAAAAACGAGCTCTATAGATTGCTGGACGATCAAAGCCCAGAGCTATTTCTGATTAGCGAAACTAAGCTAACCCAGAGAGGCACATTGGAGCACAGTAATTATAATGTTATTAGAAGAGACCGGCCCAACTCCAATGGTGGAGCCGGTGTTGCGATCTTCATTAAAAATAACATTAAACACAAAGTAGTGTATAGCAGTGAAGTACGACGGTTTCAGGAGTTGGAGGCCTGCATCGTGTGCATTTCTCTCCGCAGTGGAAAGAAGCTGTATGCGGTGTCGGTCTACTCCTCCGGCTGCCTTAGTTCCAGAACGACTATATCAGAGCTCGATTCACTCTTTCGATGTCTAAGACTGGACTCGGAGGAGAACTATTTCATTTTGGCGGGGGACTTAAATACGCGACATGAATATTGGGGAAACATAGTTTCCAATTATAGAGGGGACCAGCTTTACAACTGGTATTGCTTACACAGCGTCGAGTATAAGGCAACAGAGATCTCGTCATACCCCAGAAACGGTTCATATCTGGATCTCCTGCTATTTGACGCAAGACTGCTGCTGACAGACACAAACGCACAAACGGTAAACTGTTTGAACACCTTCGTGTATCTCAGTGACCATTGCGGACTCAGTGCCGAAATCAAGATCCCCAACGATATTGCGGAATTAGGAGAGTTTGTTCAAACGTATCCCTACAATTACAGTAGGACACGCTGGACACGCTTCTCTAGACAAATGACGAGAGCAGTCTCCTCGATTGCGCTCTACATACCGTCCAATAGAAACTTGTCAAACGATGAGATTGATATGTATCTTATACAATTGGACGAGACAATAAAACGAACAATGGACAGTACTATACCACGGTATACACGCACAAACAACGAAAACCTGTACCGCAATGCGACAATAGACGCACTCCACCAACAAAAAAGTAGACTGCTGTCAAGATTAAAAACCTTGTATAGACGGTTTACTGACAGACGAGATGAGGAAATTAGGACACTGAAATCGCTCATTAAGAACATTCAAACACTAATTGTCCAAAATTACAGAGTTTCTGTTAACTTGCATTGGAACAATAAGATTCGGGCTGTTAGATCCAACAACCCGAGCATGTTCCCGCAAATAAACAAATTCTTTCGCAGTAAGCGTAGCGATCTTCCGTGTCTTAAGCTCCCCAGAACGACGGACAACGAACAAATACTGACTACAGCAGGTATTGATCCGGATAACGCGGTACTCGACGATAACTTCTTTGTGGTCGAAGACCCGCAAGAAAAAATGGAGGTACTAGGCGCGGTCTTTCAGGAAGTGTGTAAGGTGAATGAGAGTGTTCGCCCGAACCACGACCTGGAGAATCGCGTACAATCTAGCAACTCGCAACTTCGAGAAGACATGCAACAATGGCGATCTGAGAACATCGGCTTTGTCGTGTTCAATTAAGATAACATGGCAGATAATGTCGTCGCCGACGAAGGAGTTCATATCCCGTTCATATCGAAGACAGAGCTCCAAGCGGTCTTCGAATCACTTAAGAAGAAAAAGTCAGTTGGAATCGACGGGATCTCGAACATTGTGCTAAGACATCTCCCCCTAGATGTGGTTAATATGTACACTATCCTGTTTAACAATGCTCTGAATAATGCACATTATCCGGATAACCAATTCGGTTTCAAAGCGGGCACCATTCATGCCGCGTCGAAACTGGTGTCGGAGATCCAATGGAACAAGAGCCAGAAACAACGTACGGGTGCCTGCCTGATTGACCTGGAGAAGGCCTTCGACACCGTATGGTTAGAAGGACTTTTTTACAAGCTCAATGGGCTAGGCATTAGTAAACCACTGCTGTACCTACTGTGTAACATGCTTACTGGCAGAAGGTTCGTCGTCAAGAATGGCAATGTGACCTCTGCAGGTACATTTGAAGTAAAAAATGGTCTCCAACAGGGTGCCGTTAATTCGCCGATCCTGTTCAACATTTTCTTGAGCGATCTAATAAGTTCTCTTCCTCACGTAATTGCGTATGCCGACGACTTGATTGTGTACAGATCAGGCAAAAAGATCGAGGACATCACTACTCTCGCGCAGGGTGACTTCGACTCATTCATGAGAAGTTGCGATGACTGGAAGTTGAATATCAACTTTCAGAAGTCGGAAACCATACTATTCAGGACTCCGTTGTATAAGGCTTCGGCGGATACAAAAAAGAATCGGCGAAAGTTCTCAATTGTTGGGCGTCACGGGCAACCACTGGCGCAAAGGACTGTAGTGAGATACCTGGGGATCTGGCTAGATCAATATCTATATTTTAATAAACATGTAGATGCTGCTCTAGCCCGAGCCCGAGGCGCTTTCGTTCTTACAAAGAGACTGTTTTATAACAGCCAACTCGATGCGAGGGTGAAAGTAATCTGCTACATGGCCCTCATCCGGCCAATGCTCACCTATGGCTGTCCCGTGTGGTTCAACGTGAGTGCAAGCTTGATGGAAAAGATTCGGGTGTTTGAGAGGGCTTGTCTTAGGGCTTGCCTTCGCCTTTACAGAACACCAGAGTCCCAGTACAGAAAATTCTACTCCAATGAGGTATTATACAACGGGGCGAACCTGATACGAGTGGACAATTTCCTGGTGAAGATGATTCGAAGTCATACTGCCAGAGCGATGAACTCGATCAATAACTTGATCAGGGGCTTACTACCCCAATCCTCAGTACCACGAAAGGGTACGTCATAACGGCTTCGTCCCCCCAGAAGCATGCCTCCATTTTGATAAGCACGGTCTGATACAAGACAAGAATGCGGTACCGCTTCTCTTTCACATCGCCCGTTCAACTGTGGATGGGCGACTCAACTACGACCGTTCCGTCGCACGACGAGCTGAGGGTCTCCTCCGCTTCAGTACGGCGGTATCAAGGCGAGATGTTCGGGATGTTGGATTGCAACATCAAAAATTCTGGTGGTTAGGGAGTGAGGGAACTCCCTCGTCGAACCCTTTAGACCCGGGGTAGAGAAAGGGTAGTACAGATCCCCTTATGGGATGCAGTCGGTCTCTGTCTTGCAGCGGATTGATTGAAATCTATCTGCCGCATCCTACGGCCGACCTTCATACTTAGCTTAGGGTAGTTTAAGGTAGAATAAGGTTATAATAAAAAAAAAAAAAAAAATTATAAATGTATTTATGTCTATATACATGTTATATGGACGTACTGTATATAGATGCATATATGTACATGATTTTGTATACCTTTTTATACAAGACGTATGTATATATATGTAGTGTAGGTAATAAGTTAGTTTGTAAGTCTAGTTAAGTTTTATTTAGTTTTAATTTTATTTTAAGGTAGAATTTAAGTTAGTATAATTTTCACACAAATGTTCAGTTAATAAGTTTTTTCAATTTTTCTTATTACATATTTTTTAAATATAATAATTTTTTTTTAAAGATTATAAACAATATTTGTTAGGTTAAGTCGAAAGACATAGTTTAAGATTAAGTTTAGCTTAGAGTGCCCGCCTAGGGCCAGTAAGTTAAAATATAATATCACTGTTCGTCCCAGCTAGTTTTAAGCATTTTTGTCTAGTAGATAAGTTTGTTATGAATTATAAAAATAAAAATGAAATTAAAAGAAAAAAAAAATGGAGGGAAATGGCAAGAGACACATCTTTAATTTTAGTTCCCATTCCAAAACAGAATGAGAACAAATCGGTTCAGTGGTTACATATCTGCATTGACTTCGACTTCGGTGTAGTCTGATCGGTGTCTTTGCTTATGATTTTTCGCGTTTTTTTTGTTCTCCCTTTCTTGCACACTGTATTCCATTGCGGATTCCCGGGTTCAGTAAACTCTTCACTAACAGCTGTGGTTTCATTTTCTTAGTTCAGCAATTTTACATACTAAACCAAGTACGGGGACACTGGCACACGCATTGCATTTCCATGAATAGTTTATACTAAATTTAAGAAAGTTTAATGCAATTTTTGACGCTATTGCACATTTATCATGGAATTTCAAACCACAAACTCCACCACATACAACAAAGCTGTTATAAATGTTTCCATCGCACTTAGCACAATTTTCGGACATTTCGTTATGCAGTAGTCGAAGCTCTCGATGAATCTGCGAATGCAGAAGTCCAACATTATTATAGCACCAGCCAATGAAGATATTTACGCAAATCTGAAAGAGTATCACATTAAAAATTAACTTGGGGACAAGATTTTTATTACAAGAGGATGTTTGACATTACAAAATAGCAGTGTTGCCAGACACAAGAATTAATTTTTATGTTACATTAAGCAATACCCCCATACAATACACTACAACAAAATTAAATTTTTAATTTTTTAACAGGCTTCGTTGGCATATCTGCTATCTGTGACTCGTGTATCTGTGTATCTGTAGCACTTGTGATGCCAAGAGAAGCTCTAGAAAACGCGAACTGATACATTCAGACGTATGTGGCCAATGCGCACCGAATCTTTAAGCAAATCAGTGTACATAGTTTAAAACGTTTATAAATCACTTCAGTCGATACACCTCTGTGTATTTCATGAGAAAGAAAACTGAGGCGATGGAAGTTTAAAGCCTACAAAGCATTTGCAAAGAAACAGAGTGTATTAACTCATTAAAAAGTGACAATGGAACCGAGTACAAAAATGAAAACCTTGAAAAGTTCGTTCAACAGAATGGAATTGTGCACGACCATACACCCGCAGCAGCCGAAAGAGCCAATAGAACATTATGGAGCATGCAAGGTGTGTACAAATTGAGGCAGATTTGCCAAATATGTTATAGGTGGAGTTAATTTCCACAGCTGCTTTTATCCGATTTACCGATTGACAAGACTATTGTGGAATTTATTTCAGATATTTATTTCAAATGAACAAATTTAGATGCAAGTAAGGGAAAAAGATGATTGATAGGAGTCGAATATGACAGTTGTCATGAAGGAATAAGAATGCAGACAGTGTTGCCATGTGGTGACTTATTGTGGAATTCCAACATCCTCGTTCAACTTTATAATCGTCAAGTGTCCTCATTAACAATGTAAATTGTACTCTCAACTTGTTACCAAATTAAAAAAATATTAATGTTGAAATAAGTAATTAAATGGGAAAACAAAATTTGTGTCATCAATGTATTAAATTCAAAGGAAAACAACCAAATAATTGTGTACAAAAATTAATTCACAAATGGGTTTAAGATAACCAAAAAATTATAGGAGAAAATACAATCAAAGTATCGAACCCATATCTTTGAAGTGCTTGTTATGCGTCTGCTGCGGCAATGCTTTCGTCAGTGCATCTGCTATCATGTTGTTAGCTATTGCTTCTCTTACGAAATGATAGTGCACGTCTATGTGGTTGGTCCTCCCTTGGTTCGCTTGGTCATGCGCGATGTGTTTGGCATTTTGGTTGTCTCAGTAGATGTTGAGAGATCCTTCGTGTAAGTTGAGCTCGACTAATATGTTTCTCAAATAAGCAGCTTTCTTTGCCATGGAGGATAGAGCGATGTATTCTGCTTCTGTACTGGACGTAGCAACGATCTGTTGCTTTCTGGGTCCCCAGTGTATTCCCAACCGGCATAAACAAAAACGAAGCCCGATTGAGACCTTCTGTCATCGACATCTTCTGCCCAGCTTGGCGCTTACTGTTTGTTTGTCTGTAAATAATCTTAGAGGATTTAGTACAAAGTAAGTATCTTATAACAGTAACTTCTACAGTCCAGGAGTGTTGCGTCCTGTTATCGATCATCTTTCGTCAACATCATATGCCCAGTCCACATTGCAATAGAATAGCAAGTCTTCATTATTGTTTGTTTATTAAACTTCAGTTTCCAGTTCAAAGTACATACCCTTAGAATATCGGAATTTTCGTTTAAAAGCATTTCAGTGCTGCTTATCTGTGTTCTGGTTGTATCTGCTCAGAATGCTAATGATAAACGCAAGGTCAGGAAGGGTCACTTGTGCAGCTTATAAAATATTTGCAATGGCTTCCTGCTACGGCACATTTTTCATTTCGGCTTTTTCATCGTCGTTCTTTGAGCACATTTCTCTCGAGATAACTTGGTTAGAATCTATAGGTGTTAAAACGGGATTGCAATCATACATTCCAAATTTTTCCAAAATTTCTTTAAGATATTGTATGTATATATGTATATATATTATATTCCATTAAATTCGATTTCATGTCCGTCTTCATTTTAGTGTCGTTAGACATCACCAGAATATCGTAATTTACACTGGCATCTTCAGACGATTCCTTCTTTCCGAAAGTCTTTAATACTGAATCCAATTTGGTGTTCCGTACTCTGCTCGATATTATTATTATAATTGTTGTATTTGTTGAGAATTTCACAGCGACCTTTCATACCATTGCTTTCTTAAGAGCTCCTCTCCCAGGCAGCTCTTTTCAGAGTCGTTTTGCGGGTTATTTGCTTCTATTGCGCGAAGGTGGAAGAGATTTGTCCTAGAGTATTATATCTAAGCCAGTTTCCTTTAGGAATCTGAGAATGAGAGCTGCTTCTAGTGTATTCATTTTTCATTCATTTGTTTATTTAAGTAGCATGACAAATAGTGTTTACGTATTTGGAATTAGAGGTCTAGGACAACTGTCCTTTACAACTATGATTTTAATAATGAGTAGAGTTAGCGAGATATAGCGCTACAGCCATTCAACGGCCAGGGCCTAGCTTCTCAGCAAGCGTTAGCGAGATACAACGAGATATATAAAGATATTAATTCATGGGTAAGCTACTAGAAAAAACCCTTATTTAACTGTTAAAATCTAATATTGCAATGTTAGGGAAAAAGACAAATATGTCTTTTTAAAATTATTTTACATATTAATCAACATATTTATTTAGTCTGGAACATTTAATTTGACAATGATATGCATTTGATAAGTTCATTATTTGAAATATAACAATTATCATAGAATCTTTGTGTTAAATTTTCTATAAGAGAGTGTAAAAAGCTGATATTGCTTTGGCTGTGAAGTCTGCGGTTTGAATAACAACGTGGTAAATTGAGCATAATTTTAATGACTTTATATATATTGCATATTTGAAGTTTGAGTTTGTGAGTTTGAGCGCATGTGTGAGATGTCCCATACAGCGATGCCAGAAATTCATATCCTCTTTGACACTAACAAAAAATGTACGCACTTCGGGGTTGGCAAATCCAAACACTTCGCCCTATTTCCAAGATCGTTAATGCTGATCAAATTGCACAGGAAAGGCACAAAGTGTCTATCACAAGCTCAGATTCACCATTTGGGAGATTTCAATACGGAATTGTTATATTTTTGAGCCGATTTCGTCACCATGTCATATGCACAGACGCCCCTGAATCCAGGAACCACGCTTGATTGTTTATTTCGTTGGCAACTAGTGACGTAAACAAAACATTTGGTCTTGACTTTTTGGTCTTTTACGACTATTGACTGGGACAATCTCAAAAAGAAGAAACAAAAAATATTTATTATCTTTATCATACCAATTAAGAGGTATGATATATCGAATGTATCCTTTCTTTTAATTTTTAATGTTTATGGCATAATTAGCAAATTAAAGTGGAAGAAAATAAAATACCAGTACTGTACAATTAACGATGTGATTAGAAGAATTTTTTATTACAAGGATGGGTGACATTGCAAAAAAACAGTGTTGCCAGACACAAGAATTAAGTTATAAGTTACATTCATAATCCCCTAATCCATGGTGTTATGTGAACCGTGCCCACTGGACTAAGATCGCAGCCGGGGGGTAATACTGTGCTGTGTTCTAACGCCATTTACTTCCTTACCCACTCGTGGAATTCAAAGTGAACCCCAAAAATTAAAACCAAACAATTAAAGGCGAGCTAAAAAAGCTACAGGGGATAACCTTAGAAGGAGCAGAGAGAATAAATTTGGATGTAACCTGCTTTGAGCCTGGTAGTTTAGATGGGCAAAAGCAACACTTGACCTAAACGCCACATCGTTTTCGATGAGAGTCTGTACTGTTTAAAAATTATCTTTTTTTTTTTTTTTTTTTTTTAATTCATTTTTATTGACTTAATTCATAACAAATACTTAAATACTAGACAAAAATGCTTAAAACTAGTTGGACGAACATTGTTACTACTTCTAACTTACTGGCCCTAGGCGGGCACTCTAAGCTAAACTTAGTCTTATACTATGTCTTTCGACTTAACCTAACCTAACAATGCATATGCATGTGCTTAATATTATGACTTAAACTGAACAATTTAAAATTAAGAAAACTTTCAAAAAACTTAATAACAGAACTGATTTTATTTAAAACCTATTGCTAACTTACATACTACCTTAAAATAACTTAAACTACCTTAACCTAAACATACATACATATATACATGTATATATAATAATATACGCACATATATATATATATGTACTTAAACTATTTACAAAGGTATACACATAAGTACACACATGTACAAATGTGTATACGTAATTTTTTTTTTTTTTTTTTTTTTTTTTTTTTTTTTTTTATATACTTATGTACAACTTACAAACTACCCTAAAAAAATACCCTAAGATACGTAGGTCGGCCATAGGTTGCGGCTGATAAAATGCGTTTAATCAGCTGCAAGACAAAGACCGATATGCACTGCCCGTTTTTAACCCGGGTCTAAAGGGTTCGATGAGGGAGTTCCCTCACTGCACAGCCACCAAAATTATCTTGAATTTGGCTGGTCGTGCTTCATGGACTTGAATACATCTAATTTTCAATTTCGATTTCAAATATGTGATGAGTAGAGTTTTTTTCACACAATTACAGTTTGCGCTATGAAACACTGCCCTTTACACTTAATACTTGATTACTTGCAACTAAAATTAACAATAATGATCACTATTCTTGAAACAATCGTTAGGAAATAGGAAGTAAGTAAATAGACTGTTGAAGAATACGCGTAAAAAAAATTGGGGAAAACAAATTTAAGTTCGAGTAAACCTGCCGTGAATGAAAGATTACGTAATACGTACTACACGGTTTGGCATAACATAAATGCGAACGCAACAAAAAAACAATGTTGTTTTTAGTATGATACTTTATTAGAAAGACAGTTACTGTGACTGTTGGAGTCAACAAGACACGGAACGATGTACATACAACATTAAGTTTACGAGATTATCATAATATAAAATCTGGACAAATCTTCAAAACAAGTACAGTCTACTCCTCTTGATTCGATTCTGAAACACCACAACTCAAACAAATTTGTTCATCTAATCGGTGGTTCCCGTTAACCGGGATTCGATGAGCCCTTCTATTCACTAGATTTGTATTAAATTTTAACTACATTCAATTGACGATTGCATTCTTTTGATTGCATTAATTGACTTCACTGAAATTAATTATAAATCACTGACTTCAAAATCATGCTGATTTTACATTTTGAAATTGAAGTCTACGTGAATTCATGATTTAAACTATTTTGTAGATAAATCAAATGACTTAATTTCTGAAATGATTGAATTCTTTTAAAAGTCTGGTGTCAACTGAGATTTGAGAAATGAAGACAGTTGACTGAATTTAATTCAATGACAAAAGTGTGTTGAAATTTGTGGATGTATGGCAAATTCACATATGGCCACATACGTGACTGCAGCCCCAACTGTAGAATACAATTTACAAAATCAGCCAATAGGGACGCTCTAGAAAACAAATTTCATTCGCTCGCTCAAAATATCTATATTCCTCTTAGTGAACTTTGAGACAGTGTAGACGTGTTTTTCTTTTGCTCTGTACAGTTCTCTATTTCCTTTATTTCTTTTGAAATGTCTGATAAGTGCTCTATCTGTAATCTAAGACTACTGCCGCATATTCCATAAAAAGTGCATTTCCATCTCTGAAGAATCCCTCAATGCACTCCAAGCTGATCGAAATCTGCTATGGGAATGCAATAATTGCGCTAGTGTTAGTGGCTCTTTGCTCTCAACTATCGCTCAATTAAAAACAGACGTCGGGGATATTAAGACATTACTGCGTAAACTAAACATTTCTTCGTGCAGCAATAGTATTAAAAATTCAAAAAACACTGCTCAGAAGGTTAAATCAACCACTAGTAAACATCCATCTCCCTCCATCGCACCACGACCACCTCTATATAACTACATTAGATGATTCAACAAAAACTCAGTTATTTTTAATTTCTAACTATATACCGCCTATAAGTATGCCACAAATATATAAAAAAAACATTCTTTAAACATAGATTATAAAGGGTGATTTTTTAAAAGCTATGAGAAAGTTTATCAAAAAAAAAACATAAAATTCAGAAAAATGCATGATGTCTTTATTTGAATCGATAGTACGGTCCATATAATTTAATGTTTGAAGATTATTTCATGCAAATGTTGACCTTGACTGCGCTTCAAAGGGTCCATCCGCTTAGTCCAATTTTGGCATACTCTTTCCAACATTTCGGCCGGTATCTCACGAATAAATGCTTCAATGTTGTCTTCCAATTCGTCAATTGAGGCGGGCTTGTCTGTATAGACATGAGCTTTAACATAGCCCCACAAAAAATAGTCTAAAGGCGTTAAATCGCATGATCTAAGCGGCCAATTGACCGGTACCGAACGTGAAATAAAATGTTCACCGAACTCGCCCCGCATTAAGTCCATTGTTGCGCGTGTTGTGTGGCATGTGGCACCGTCATATTGAAACCACATGTCATGCAAGTCAAGCTCTTGCATTTTGGGCAAAAAAAAGTTGGATATCATCTCACGGTAGCCCTCACCATTCACAGTTACGTTACGATTCGCATCATCTTTGAAGAAGTACGGTCCAATGATGCCACCAGCCCATAAACCGCACCAAACTGTGACTTTTTCTGGATGCATTGGTAGCTCGTGCAATGCTTCTGGCTGATATTCACTCCAAAATCTACAATTCTGCTTATTTACTTACCCATTGAGCCAAAAATGAGCTGACCATAAAATGGAAGAAGCGCGCGATGAACTTTCTTAGCAGAGCACGCATTTTGATAATAAAATTCAATAATTTGCAAGCGTTGTTCGTTTGTAAGACGATTCATGGTTAAATTATAGACCAAACTGAAGATGTTTGACAGTGAAACAAAACACGAAACGTGCGTCAGCTGTTTAAACCAGTGTTGCCAAAAAGATAATAGCTAAAAAATCACCCGTTATTTATTAACAATATGTGCAATGATTCTAAATTTGTATTTAACTTGGGTGATTTTAATCTCAGTGATATTAATTGGGTTAATTCTGATTCAAAAAACTTTCTTGTTCCATTAAATATAAAACAATTTTCTAGATAAATTAGCCT
Organism: Eristalis pertinax; assembly: GCA_907269125.1. NCBI lineage: Eukaryota > Metazoa > Arthropoda > Insecta > Diptera > Syrphidae > Eristalis > Eristalis pertinax. Next base: position 89,069,529 of record OU026145.1, read on the forward strand.
CAATGAATTTGAAACAAATCAATCCTTTATCAAATTCTCTATCAAAAATATTAGATCTAGTATTTATTAATTGCGATGACATTAATTCTAAAGTTACCAAATGTCCAATATTAACGTTAAATGATTCAATTAATCACAAACAGATCTATATTCAAATATCTTTTTACAAGTATCTTAAATCGCAATCTTCCAAAACAAAAAACATTTTAAATTTTCCAAAGCTAACTTCATTGAATTAAATAATATGTTAAAAAATGTCTATGTATTGTCGTTTCGTTGATATTCTTAGAACAGGATTCTCAAAGTTCATTCCCCTGTCGCGGAAGCGTAAATCGAATAAGCACCCATGGTATAACAAGGAATTATCAACTCTAAAAAACCGTAAAAAGAAGGCTTTCAAAAAATTTAAAAAATCCAACAACGCTTCCGATTATTCTAATTTTTGTAAATTACGAAAAGATTTTTTTCATTTTGAATAAGTTCCTATACAAGAACTACATACTGTCGAACAATAGCAATAGCAAATCATTTTGGCAATTCATAAATTCCAAGGGAAATTCTGTGGGAATTCCTAATTTAATGCACTTCAAGGAAGATGAGTCAGATAACATCGACTCAACTCTTGAATTATTTGCAAACTTCTTTCAATCCACTTTTACCAATTCAAACTACAGTTCTGTGCCATCCTTCGACGCGTGCACTTGTCGCCGTCCGTGCATTACGCGTGTGCATAAAAACAAAAAAACAAAAAAGACCCCGCGGTCCCTCCACCAATAAAAGCCTCTCGAGTGCCGAATAATATAATAAACAAGTGTTTGTGTGAAGTGTTTCGGTGTCGAGTGCGTTCGGTCCGCTCCCTCTCGCCCTTTCCTTCACAAACCACTGCTGCGCATTCTCGGTCGCAACTCCCGTTTGATTTCATCAAGCGGGTTGATGCAATGACTGAGAGTGCGTAGCATCTGACGTAGCGGATTTTAGAAGTGTGAATTTGTTGGTAGACCAACTCCAATCGATGTATGGGCATAACACCTACATCGATTGTTGTTGGGAAGCTATTACCTAATTTACACTTCTCAATTCTGCTTTACCACACGCAGTCGGAGTTTGGTAATCTTATATATCCGTCTTGTTTTCTATGGAAAACTTTAGGGTTGATGTGTGCAATGTTCGTGTGCTAAGAGCGAATCTCTTCGCTGTGTATGTCCACTTGTTTTTATATAAACCAGCTGTCTTGGCACTAAGTGAAACAGGTAGGTGAGAATACCGAATTATCGGATTTGACCCTGCCTGGATATAGCTTTTTTCATCGCGGTCTCACCATCTACGTGCGTAGTGATGTAGCTTACCAACTTCAACCACAATATGGCCACTGTTCCAATCCGGAATTTCATTTTCTGTGTCCGTGTCCGTAAGCATTTAATTCACTACTGCTTTATTTACAGAAGTCCAAGCTTGGATAGCAATTCAACTTTTAACGAATTTGATGCGCTATCCGATTCCATCTCAAGAATTGTATCCCTATATCCTCGCACTGAAATTGCCATTGCGGGCGATTTCAATGTACACAATTCTAATTGGCTTCGACATTCAGGCCAGACAACACCCGAAGGAAGGTATGTCGAAATCTTTGCTGAGCTAAACAATCTGACTCAGCTAGTAAATGAGCCCACACGAATACCTGACATCGCAGATCATTCCGCCAACACCCTGGACCTGTTTCTCACCTCTCACCCTGATAAATATTCTGTTGACATACTGTAGCCTCTAGGCTCGTCTGACCATTGTGTCATTTCAGCTAATTTCTCGTTATCACCACACACAGTTAGAGAACAAATTCCTAAAAGAACAGAATGGCTGTACGAGAAAGTCGATTGGAGCGGACTCAACAATTTCTTTAGGAACTTTAACTGGTCACTATGCTTCCTCGATAGTGACGTGGATGCCGCTGCTGATATGATCACAAACATTCTTCTGCTGGGCATGAGATCCTTCATTCCGCATAGAGTGAAAAGTATCAAGCCCAAAGAAAATGCATGGTATGACTCGAGCTGTAAAGAGGCTATCAGGTTGAGAGAGTTGAATTTCCGGGTATACAAAGCCAACCCTACTGAGGAAAGCCGGAATAAGTTTAAACGGGCCAGAAATGACTGCAATGCAACTATCAGACGTGTGAAATTCTCTTATGATCAAAAGTTGAGGCAAAAAGTGCTTCAATGTCCCAAAGGTAGCAAAAACTTTTGGTCATTTGTAAAAAACATAAAGAATTCCACCTCGTCTTCAATTCCCACGCTCATTTACAATGACATTCCAGCTGTCAGCTCTTCAGACAAAGCCAATCTGCTTGCGGTGCATTTTGCAGCCAGCTCAACACTGCCAGATTCCAATATGTCTCCACCGGTACGTGAGAGCGTTGACTTCACCAAGGGACAAATCCACTTCCGCACTCGTACAGTTGCAAGAGTAATTAAAGATCTCGACGTGCACAAATCCGCTGGCCCGGATGGTATTCCCACTATACTTCTGAAGAGGTGTTCTTCTGCGCTGGCAAAACCATTGCGTAAGCTTTTTCATCTATCCTACTCTCTAGGTCTCTTTCCGAGCAGATGGAAAACAGCATTTGTCCTGCCCGTCCCTAAAAAGGGCGAATCTTCGTCACCCACCTCGTACCGACCCATAGCACTTACGTCCCTTCTTTCTAAGGTCATGGAAAGGCGAAAACAAGATCGTTGCACTTGATATTTCTAAGGCATTTGACAGAGTTTGGCATCAAGATCTTTTGGCGAAAATGCGTGCATATTGTATCGATGAATCTCTTCTTCTATGGATTAGAAATTACCTTTCGAACCGTTCAATTCAAGTTATTTTGGATGGGTTCAAGTCTGATATCCACCAAATAAATGCTGGTGTACCCCAAGGCTCTGTGCTGTCTCCGACACTCTTTCTCATTTTTATTAATGATCTCTTGTCTGCTACTTCTAATCCAATCCATTCCTTCGCTGATGACAGCGAACCTTCGGCCTGCCCTTCGGCCGTAGAATTGGAAAGGCAGCGTATGTTAAGCACATTGAATTCCGATCTTGACAGCATAATTAACTGGGGAAACACCAACAGAGTGGAATTCAATGCTTAAAAACTCAATGCTGTCTGCTGTCACTCAAGCGAACCCTTGTTAATCAGCCATTATCCATGAATGGTGCTTGTGTCGATGAAACCGGAAAGCTTTCCATCCTTGGTATGTGTATCAACACAACACTTAGTTGGAACGATCACATATTTGAGGACGATGCATATTTGGAACGATGCAAGAAATATTTCACCCCCTCTGATTTGGCTTTCATTTATAAGGCGTATATCCGCCCAAGCTTGAGTACAACGCTCATATCTGGTCTGGTGCCCCAAAGACCACCCTGCACCTACTAGATAGAATCCAAAAGCGAGCGATAAAACTTATAGGAGACAACAATGTCGCAAAGTCATTAGACTCGCTCGAACATCGACGTACCGTTTCTTTGTCCGTATTTTATCGCTATTTCAACAAACGCTGCTCAAGTGAGCTGGCCAACTGCATTCCTCCTCTCAATGAATTCACCGGCAATACTCGTCTCGCCAGGAATGCTCATCAGTTTACCCTTAAGCCTACTTTCGGACGCACAGTTAAATTTAGAGACTCGTTCTTTAGCCGTACTACGCGAATTTGGAATGCTCTTCCCAGCCCTATATTTCCCATATACTACAACCCGCAGATATTTAAGATCAATGTACACAGGTACTTCCTCTCCCTTTCTCCCTCTATACCTTCGGCCCGTGCTGTGTCTTGATATTAACAACATCCTGGAGTGGTGGAGTGGTGTGAGGTTGGGTCTGTGCACACAGGGTAAAGTTTCTGATCGCTCCCAACTTTGCAGGACGCCAGCAACGATCCTTGTCGATGCATAGATCAAGCTGACATACTCGGATTAACGGACCGAATCACAACAACGACGACACGGCGCGAAAAAGGACAACGATTTGCGAGTGTGCTCCTGGAACGTAAGAACACTCTACACTCCAGGGGCCGCTTATAAACTAGAAAAGATCCTCACGCAGTACAAGGCGGATATTACTGATATCCAGGAAATACGCTGGATAGGACAAGGTATAATGAAGAAGAAAGAGTGCGACATATATTACAGCTGTCACAAAAGGTTGCACATATTTGGATGCGGATTCGTTGTGGGAAAACGGTTAAGGTCGAAGGTCATCGACTTTAAACCGATAAGCGATCGCCTGGCTGTGATCCGTATCCCAGGCAGATTCTACAACATCAGCCTTATATGTGCACACGCCTCTACCGATGAGGCTGAAGACTCCGTCAAAGAGGACTACTACGACCTCTTGGACGGTGCCTACGGAGCCTGTCCGGAGTACGATGTCAAAATCGTGCTCGGAGACTTCAATGCCAAAATCGGTAAGGAAAACATCTTTGGCGGAGTGCTAGGAAAGTACAGCCTCCACGACACGACAACAGAGAACGGCTTCCGACTCACTGACTTTGCGACAGGACGTAATACGGTCATTCCCTAGCAAAAGAATCCACACAGCAACCTGGCGATCTCCGGACGGTCGAACCACCAACCAAATTGACCATGTGCTCATTGACGCAAGACATTCGTCAAATATCCTGGATGTGCGAACATTCAGAGGGGCAAACGTCGACTCTGACCATTTCCTCGTAGCAGCACGATTCAGAGCCCGACTGTCCAATGTCAGAAAGCTGCACCAGCCAACAAAGAGGAGTTTTGACATCGGACGAATGAGCACAACGGAGATTGCCAGAGCCTAGGAAGAGCAATTAAGCGAGAGACTCTCCGGTATGCCTACGTCAAACACCAACGCCAACGAGATGTGGTTGCATTGCCGTTTGGCCATCAAAGAGGTAGCGGAAAACACCTTAGGCTACCTACCACCCCCAACAAGAAACCCGTGGTATGATGGCGAGTGTGAGCAGAAGAAACGTGCAACCGAGGCATATCAAAAAGCGCTGCAACGTAAAACTAGAGCAGCGCAAGAGGATCACCAGGCTAGAAGACGGGAAGAAAAGAAGCTTCTACGCCTGAAGAAAAGGTCTCTCGCAACCTCCCAGCTCAAGGACATCGAAGAGTCTAGGGATAGACAACAAATACGGGCCTTTTATAAAAAAGCCAAAAGCCTGCCTTCAGGCTTTAGGAAAGGCACCCAGGCTCTTCGAAATCGTGAGGGTAGCCTTGTTACTGACCCGCAGGGAATAGTGGATGTGTTTAAGCAGCACTTCCAACAACTGCTTAATGGGTCTGACCAGGAGAGAGTGATAGGGAATCAGGAAATCCCAACTCCAGTCGATGAAGTAGTCCTCCCACCTAGCTTTGAAGAAGTCGGAACAGCCATTAAAAGGCTGAAGAACAATAAAGCCGCAGGCCGTTCGTCTGCGAGGAAGGCGATTGGAGGAGAAGACATAACCGCGAACTCTACGAGCTGTACCAGGATGTGGATGTAGTCCGAAAGGAAAGGGTCTTTGAATCCGAGCCGACTGGTTCGAGAAGGAGAGGAAGACCGAATCTCCGGTATAAAGACCAAGTAATCGCGGATGCAAGACAGCTTGCTCTTGATGACTGGAAGCAGCGTGCCCAGGACCGCCAACGGTGGAAGGCAGCAATTGCTCAGGCTCGGACCCTTCATGGGTCGCCGGCCTGATAAGAAAGTAAGTAAGTGGTGTGAAAATATTAAACTTAATCTTAATTTAAATAAATGCCATTCAATTTCTTTCACGAAACTGGCTTCTCCAATCCAATTCAATTATTCAATTGGAAATTCAAAGCTGTCAAATATTAATAGTGTCAAAGACTTGGGTATTATGTTGAGCTCCTCATTCACATTTCATACTCATATTGGCCATATACTAGCAAAAGCAAACTCAGCAATTGGCTTCATTAAGCGTAATACAAAAGGATTCACTGATCCATTCGCCCTACTAACACTCTATAATTCCCTTGTTCGACCTTTCCTCGAATATGCTGTCGTAGTTTGGAACCCGGCGTTCATAACATTTGCCGATAGTATCGAAAAAGTTGAAAACCGATTCACCAAGTACATTTTTTTAAAATGCATTGGGATTTTTGCCCATCCCATAAAGCAAGGTACGAACTGCTTGGCGTAAAATCTCTATCAACTAGAAGCACCATCTATGATGTTATGTTTGTTAGGGATATACTTTGCAGTCATATAAAATGTTCTTATCTCATATCCATGATTCAATTTCATACGCCATCTAGGTCATCTTGAAATATTTTATTTGAAAAGTTCCACAATACAGACTATGGCAGAAACGAACCACTAACGAGAATTCAATTCAATGAATATGAATATTCACATCATTAAGATTTGTGTCATACTAGACCGGCCGTTAAAAGAACCTTATTAAGCCCTTTTATTTTTTAATAATTTATCAAATTGTGCAACTATGTATTAAAATAAAATAAATTTGGAAAATATGATGCAGTAGTGGAAGCTCTCGATGAATCTGCGATTCCAGAAGTCTCCAACGTTATCATAGCAAACCTGAGAGAATATCATATTAAAAATTAACTTGCGGACAAAAATAAATCACACATTCGGCCTGGCTAACAACGATGATCTTTTACGGATGATCTTTTGCGTACAAAGTGGTTGGGTTTGCTAGTTGCTAACGTCCAAAACATCCTAAAAGCTCCTTAACGGAGCTAGCTGATATTATTATTATTATTGTTGAAGGTATTTTGCACCGCGAGTGCAGTTACGAGTTCCCCTCACATACATTTCTTCACATAGTTTTAGAAAGGGTTATGTACCCCTGTTGTGCAAAGGTGGAAGAGATTTATTCTAGAGTACTCTCTCTAAGCCATATTTCGTATTTCCTATAAGAATCTGAGAATGAGAGAACCGGCATACAATTAGCGATGTGATAAGAAGAAGGTTTTTATTACAAGAGGATGTTTCACATTATAAAATAGAAGTTTTGCCAGGCACAATAATTAAGTTTTAAGTTACGCAATACCCTCATTATAATGAAAAGAATTATTATTTTAGTGGTGTTTATGTTTTTTTTAGTGTTGTTTATGTTATTTTATGTATGTTCTGGACCAGTAAGTGTATTGTTTATGTTACTTTATGTATGTTCTGGAGCAGGGTGTTTAGCAGTTCTTTAGCAGATGCCGACTTGAGTTCTTAGTGTATCGGGTCGATTTCTTTGACGCTTTGTCGTGTGGCATGTATGTATGTATGTGTTAGATAAATGAAATTCTAGATTTAATTTGCTGGTTTTGTGTTTTATTTGAATTAGAAAAGATTGATTACAATAGAATGATGTTACCGATGTGTAACAAACCAAACGAATGAATTTAAAAAATATAAAAGAACATAAATTAACATCTATTGCACATCTAATACTTCTTAGAATATGACAGATAAGTACAATGACAGATAAATCTGTTTGATTTGACAGTTTCTACATTACATATAATTATTTCAAACATTCCGACCGCCTCGACGATGTAACTACTCCTACCAAACTATCTGTACCAGGATGAGTAGCAATCACTCTTGCTAATGGCTATTTGCTTGGATTATATCGTTCGTCAACCACAAAATCAAGAGCCCTTTCTTTGACGTTCTGCGAAGGATGATGCCACTTCACAATTTCTTGTAGTCGTTGCAGATATTCAGTTGCCCATCTTTCCCAGAACTTCTCCAGCATTTGCCTTAACAGGTGATAACGCGAAAGTCTTGATTTCGGCAGATGTGTTGTATTTGGTTCTGGAACAGTTTTTTTAGTGCTTCACCAGTAATAAAATGTCCGGGTGTGAGTGCTTCTAAATCACTGTGATCGTCTGATAATGGAAATTGGTATTGAGTTAAGAACTGCTTTTACTTGTATTAGAAAGGTAGAAAACTCTTAGTATGTGAGAACAGGATCCCCAATAACACGCTTGATATGGAATTTTGTAGATTTTACGGCCGCTTCCATTTCCCGCCGAAGTGGAGCGCACCGGTTGGGTTAAAGGACCACCTTGTGCCATCATTAGCTAGCAAATCTACTAAGTGTCTTATATTATTAGATGCGCAATTAAACAATTTACGTAGTTCAGTGTCAGCACCAACAAAATTTGTTCCACAATCACTTGTTAATGTGGAACATATTCCTCGCCGACCAGTAAATCGTTTATATGCGGCTAGGATGGTAATGTTCGGTTAGTAGGCAGCTGACCCATTATTTGCTTAGCTGTTGATCCTCGATGACGTGTACATGTAACGCAGCGATGAATAAAAGCACGTATTGAATTCGTCCTCCTATTATAAAATAACATCTTCGGATTGTTGGTAACATCAATTGGACTCCTCCGTGGAAAGTGTTTATATGTATATGATGAAGAATTAAATAAGTAAGGTAAGATTCGCGTGGTAATATGATTGGGTGCTTCATGTCAGGGTCAATTTGTGCGTTCCGGAGCCACCCGCCAAGTCGAAGAATTCCTTCAGAATTCACGAATAGTGTCAAACGAAAGAGAGGGCTGCTACGACAAATCGGTTTTAGATGACACAGCTGGTTAATTTCAGAAGAAAAACTTTAAAGTTGTACGAGTTTAATTCAATAAATTTAGCTTTTTCTGTTTCTGCAGGTTCAAGTAACGGTTTGTAATTAGGAGTATTATTTGATTTAATATTGTTACGATATTTGATAATACGTCTGCACCATGCTGTGACTCTTAAAAATTTAGTGAGTGATGAATACCTTTGAAAAAGATCCAGCTGGATTGCTTTCTCCTGGAATGTGATTCCATTGAGCTTCTGGCAAGATATTTTGTATTTGTGTGCCACGATTTCGTACAAAATCTTTCCATCTATTATGTTGCCCTTGAATCCAATAAAGAGTAGTGTTTGAATCCGTCCAGAGTTGAATGGTTGTCGAATTAATACATAGTATTTGCTGAACATGTGCAGCAAGTCGTGTTAAGAGCAATGCGGCAGATAATTCAAGTCTGGGGATTGTAGCTTTGATGGATCTTGGTATCTTTGTTGATTTGCTTGTTCCTGGGATTGGTGCGACCTTAGACTTGGCGGAAATAATAGTCACTTGTACGTTTTTATTTTCTGTGATCACTCTGAGGTAAACAACAGCTCCCAGGGCAGCCTGACAGGCATCTGCGAATCCATGGATTTCAACAAGCTGGGTTGATGGAGCTAATCAAAGCCATCTTGGAACAGTTATCACTGATAGATCTTGAAGTTGATGTACGTAAGTTTGGATCTTGACGCCAGCGTTATTGGTATAGGGTCATCCCATTCTTGCCAGTGTTCTTGCATGATCATTTTTCCTCGATCTATTACTGGTGACAACCAAATCAGTGGATCATAGAGTTTTGCGATGCGGGAAGGTACCTCTCTCTTGGTATATATGACAGGTTCAGTAATATTATCAGCAATGAAAATGAATCGATCTTGTTTAGACTGCTAATTAAAACCTAGCGTTCGATGAATGGGACCATACGTAATAGATAGCGATGAAGTGCATGTAGCTCGGTTTTTGAGTGGTATGTTTTCCAGGATTCGTTCGGCTTTGGAAGCCCATTTTTGAAGAGGAAAACTACCTGATTTGAAAAGATTTAATATTTCATTAACGTTTTTCTTACCGCTCATTATAGTTGCCGCGCCGCCGTATATATCATCAACGTAAGTAATCTGTTGAATAACTTCTCTTGCATAGGGATACATATATGACCTTCATCCTCTGCAAGCTGACGTATAACTTTATTAGAGAGATAAGGAGCTGGTCTGGTTCCATACGTTACAGTAGTAAGGTAAATTCAACAAGGCCAGATTCTTCAAGCCACAAAATACGTTGGTAGTCCCAGTCATAGGGGTGGATGAGAATCTGCCTTAACATTTTTACCACATCAGAAGAGAATGCATATTGATTTTTACGCCATCTGAAGAGGCGTAATCATGCAAGAAGTCATTTAGTGAATGACCATTTTGCGTTTTATGTGAACCATTGAAGACTACACTCAAATTTGTCGTTGAACTTGATTCACGTATAATTCCATGATGTGGTAAGTAATGATGTTGATCGTTGTACTGCAGTTGAATTTGTTCGACACATATGTCCCATGTCATCATATTCTTTGAATAGTGTCTGAATAGTCAGCGTGAAATGACGGATTTTGCTTGAATCGGTTTTCTAGGCGATGAAGAAGTTTCAATGCTTGAGACCTGGATTCCCCAAGTTTTGTAGGACACGACTTAAAGGAAGTCTGACCACATATCTTCCGTCAGAGTTTCGCGAATGTGTGGTCTTGAAAAAGTATTTTAAGTCTGCCAGATCGAGATCTCTTAAATGGGACCAATCTACAATTCCGATTTTAGTTGATGGAAGGTAAATTGTAAGTTTCTTCATTACGTATGCATCGAAACTGTAATTAGTGTTATTTATGCAGGAAAACATTTGCAAAGTTACCCTTCCTTTTGTCTGATTAGCAGATGAAGATTCAGATCTTATTCCAACTATGGAGAGTGAAGAGTGACACCGTTTAACACGAAGAAGTTGAATAAGATGCTACGAAATTAAATTAACTTCCGATCCCTGATCGACGAAGGCTCGAACTGAATGCAGATCTCCTGTTATGGATGAGATTTTCACTAGAGCTGTTGGAAGTAGTATTCCGATATTGGATGGGTAAATATTGGTTACGTTTGTTGAAGCTGTGTTGTTGGGGTTAATGGTTTGTTGAATTGAATATTGAGAACTATTTTCAGTGGATTGATGAATTGATGGTGTCCACCGAAACTTAATTTCAACTGCTTGATTAACTGATAACGTTGTTCTGGACTTTTTTGCTGATATTTTGGGGCAAGCTGATATGTAATGTTCTTCTTTACAATTGGAGCATGCATAGGAAGTTTTCTTTACTGCAACATGATTTGATTTTACTTTTGATGAACATTTTGAAGATGTAGATGATGACTTTTTGTATTTTTGAGATATTGGCATGCTTCTCTCAAATGCATGAAGGGAGCGAATGCGTGTCTGTATAAAATCTTTAAACTCTTTCCATTTATCAGGCTCTGTTGATGATCCAAGTATTTTTTCCCATTCTTTTATGGAAGAGGCAAAGAGTTTAAGTGATACTAAATAAACCAAGACTTCATTCCACTCCCAGACCTTCCAGAGAGCCTAGTGGTTGCGTGACGTTGTTTAAAAGATGTTCGATCATTTGCTGACTCACGAGTGACTTGTTTTGTTGCAAAAAGGTTTTTCTACGATGCATCAATCAGTATTTTTTTGTTGTCGTAGTACTCCTATATCAGATGTGAACGTGTCCTTGAAAGGTACCCACTCTGCGTAGCCTCCACTAAATGATAAAAGATCGTGCTGTGACAGGCGGATGCTAATTGTGAATGAAGCAAGTTGTTTTGTTAAATGATTTAAAGAATTTAGTTGCTTGAACCCAAGCTAACATGGTTTTGTTTGAAGGTACTCCAATTTTCTTTTAATGCAGATAGCTGACATTGCACACGTTGTGGTTTTATAACAGTGCTGATTTTCAGATTTGAGAGGGAATTTGAAATAACCTCTAAAAGTTCACCTCGTTGTTCCAACAAATGTTGTATTTGCGTCGCTTTCACGATTTTGTTTTAGTCTGATGTGAATCGATAAATTAATAAAAAAGCTCCCGAAAATGATGACTACATATTCAAATCAACACTAAAATCCAGCTCCCATAAATGTTAGATAAATGAAATTCTAGATTTAATTTGCTGGTTTTGTGTTTTATTTGAATTAGAAAAGAATGATTACAATAGAATGATGTTATCCATGTGTAACAAACCAAACGAATGAATTTAAAAAATAGTAAAACAATATAGATTAACATCTATTACATATCTATTACTTCTTTTCGATCTAATACATTATAATATGACAGATAAGTACAATGACAGATAACTCTGTTTGATTTGACAGTTTCTACATTACATATAATTATTTCACACAGTATGTATGTATTTATTAGTATAAGTATACTTTATAAGAACAATAATAATATTATTAGATTTAAAACATAGGTATTTTTTCTTTTCCATTTCCATTTCAATATTATTTAGATATGGATATGTGCATACATTCCTTTTTTTTAAGGTTACTAATTCAAATTTAGGATGTTTTCTTTTCTTTTGAAAGCATTTTCTTCTAAAAGTTTTTAAATTTATTTCATATTTAACTTCAGAAGGCACGTTATCATCATCATCATCATCTTCTGACCCGCATGATCCACTAAAGGGATCGCGGGGGTAAACCACGCACGAGAGATCTCCGGGCAACTCGATCCTCCGCCATCGACTCTAATTCATCAGGAGCTATCTCCAAGCGTAACCCGGCGAGTTTTTGGACTTGGTTCAACCACCTCGTCCTGGGTCTGCCAAGCGGTCGCCTACCTGATGAAATCGCATTCAACGCCCGCCTCGGAAGTCGTGATGATGGGGACTTTCGTGCCACGTGACCAAACCACCGAAGCATAGCCCTTTCCGTTCGAAGAAGCAGCTGCTCAATGTTGAGTTCCTCGCGCACTGCCGTGTTTCTCACCCTATCCCGGCGAGTAATTCCCACAACAGCACGAAGAAATCTCATCTCAGCAGCTTGCACTCGCGATCTTATTCTTTCGGTCATTACCCAAATTTCATGACCATAGGTGAGAGTTGGAACGAATACTGAGTTGAAAACCGCTAACTTGGCATTGACACCAAGCTCGACCTTTCTGATTACAGAACTACCAAGCTGTGTCAAAACTAACAGAGCTAGACCAATCCTACCGGAAAGCTCAGCATTTCTCCTTCCATCACTCGTGAAAAAGACCCCGAGATACTTAAACTTCTCCACCTGCTTCAATGGGACTCCACTAACATGCAGAGTGCATTGAACAGGCGTTCTGGAAATGACCATAACCTCCGATTTGTCCACATTAACTCTCATTCCAGCATCAGCACATACGGCCACAATCCTATCGACTGCGCGTTGGAGTTCCATCTGGGAGGATGTGAGGATAACCAAGTCATCTGCAAATAGAAGATGACTTACCCTCAACTCTCCCAATGTGAAACATTCCTCACCTCGGCTGCGCTGCAACATCCAGTCCATATATACAATGAAAAGGAGAGGTGACAAGTCACACCCTTGGCGAAGTCCAACGCTCACGGTGAAAGGTGTTGATTTAGTACCGTTTACCCGAACACAGCTGCTACAGTTTGTGTATAGAGACTGAATGGCTCTCAGAAGAAGACCATCAATCCCATACTCCTGCAGGACATTCCAGAGTTTACCTCGAGGAACTCGGTCATATGCCTTTTCCAAATCTACAAAACAACTGTGGATGGGTTTGGCATACTCCCAAGCCTTCTCAAGTACCATTCTTAGAGTGAAAAGCTGGTCGGTTGAACTACTGCCGGGACGAAAGCCGCACTGTTCATCCCCCATCCGCGGCTCGACCATAGCTCTAGAACGCGCTTCCAACACCTTAGCATAGACTTTCCCGGGGACACTTAAAAGAGATATGCCCCCTTCTTGAAAAGTGGGACAATCACCCCAGTTTGCCAATCGTCAGGTGTCTCAGCGCGTTCCCAAACCACTTTAATGACACGAGAGAGCCATAAATCTCCCTCTTTACCCATTGCCTTAAGCATTTCTGGCCGGATTTCATCCACACCGGCGGATTTGCCAATTTTTTAGCGGTTCAATCGCCAAAATGACTTCCTCCACCGTTGCACTATTCTCCGCCCACTCATGACTACTGGTCTGTCATTATCAGTGCCCTGTTCGGGATTGAGCAGCTCCGAAAAGTGCTCGCTCCATCTGCCCAAGATGTCCGCTGCATTGGAAAGCAACACCCCATCTTTGGATTTGACTCCTTCGATGATGTTGAATTTCCTTCCTCTGAGTCGGCGAATGGTTTGCCAGAACACCTTTCTCGCAGATCTATGGTCGCTTTCCAGCTTCTCGCCGAACTCCTTCCAAGACTGCTCTTTAGCTGCTCGCACAGCTAATTTGCAAAGTTCTTCGTGCCTCAGGGTACCGGTCACGAGAAGCAGAGTCCCCCAAAAGAATCCAGTCTCTGCAGGTCTTCTTTTTCTCTCTGATGGCTTCTTGAACTCCGGGTGTTTTAAACCACGCAGTTCTTTTCTCACCAGCCGCTACTCCAAGCCGCTTCACTCCACAAACATCCCGTGCAGAGGCAAGGACTGCTGTTGAAAATAGTAGCCATTCTTCCTCTACATGCAATGGAACAGTTGGAAGTCGCTCACACCTTTCAGATATGTGCCGTGCAAAATTTAGCTGCAACTCACTGTTCCGTAGTTTTTTTTTTTTTTATTCGTTTTTGTTTTATATTAGAATTCATTTTTCTTACATGCAAGACCAAAATAACTTAAGCTGGCTTAACTAACTTATAAATCGTTCTTACATCTAACGTACTGACCCTATACGGGTACTCTAAGCTATTCTGAACTAAATTTAATTGTGCCTTTCGGTTTAGACTAAGTTTTTTTTTTTATTTTATCTGAATGGACTTTCTGATTTGTTTGGCCAAGAAAACTGGTAAAAAACTTGGCATTATTTATCTATCTTAACCAATCTTAAACTAACTTAACCTAATATAAAAACTTATAAGCTAACTTAACAATGTACGTACCAGTACGGCACGTGCACCAGGGCGTATCTGGTATGTATATGCCTAACATATAAAATGTATACGCCGTGATGCACCTTTTTTTCTTATTTATCAAATTTTTTATTTTTTTTTATTTATTATTAGATTTTTTTTTCTCCTACGCTACCCTAAGATCTATGTAAGTTGGCCACTATGGTCAATTACCGCGTCATTTTGAAAATCCATCACTGTTCTGTAGTTTCTACCACCGTATGCGTATAACCACTCTTGGTTTCCGCCTTGGCAGAAAAGGTACTTTATCAGTGAGGTACAGCGTACACAACATCAGGTAATGATCAGTTGACAGTTCAGCCCCTCTCATCACACGAACGTCACAAACCATCCTTTTCACACACAATGGTACCACAAAGAGATCTATCAACGATTTCGAGCTTTAAGATCGCGACTCTCCCTCCTAATGGTATCCACTCCAATACCCTGCCTGACAGCTTGGGACTTGTGAGTATCCCCACTCCCGCCTGTGCAGACATTTGAGGTGCAACTCCCACAGTTCTAGATCCGCTTTGCTTCGTCGAAGAGATACCCACGATATCCAAACGATACCTGGCAACTTCCTCAACTAGCTCGAGATCCTTTCCTGCGAGCCATGAAACGTTCCATGTGCATATCCTAAGTCGATGCCGTTGTCCGTTGCCTTTTGCCAATCGCACGCTCTGGTTAGTGCATGGCGTGACTTCACCCCCACCACCATAGCGGCTCACGAGGCCACTGATGGGTTGCTCGTAATTCCTTCGGGCTGAGCCCGACCGGCTGCCGAGCGGGACAGGCCGGCCACCAGACGCTCGCATGCTGCCACCATTCAGGCCTGGCTCCAAATGGGGCCCAGGCACACCAGAGTAGACATTATCCGGGGTCAATCTACTTCTGCGTGTCATGAGGGGGGGTTTGCGCTTCGTTACCCAGGTTTGGGCTGTATGAAAATATACTCGTACACCCCAAACAAAAATTTTCGATGCAATATTTGGGACTTCAACTAATTTTCGATGCAGTCTTTGGGACTTCAAAGTTTTCTGTTGCAGTCTTTGGGATTTCAGTATGTGAGCAGGTTTGAACAAGTCAGATAGAATCGCGAGTAGCACTTTTATATGGAGTATAATGGGCTTTTAGGTTTAGAGGAAGAAAACTTTTGCGATTTGCTATTGCAATCTTAAAGTCATGAGTCGCCCAACAACCGTAAAGCTTATAGACGACGCATTCTTTTCCATGATCGAAAAGTTGAAGTCTTCAATAGCAAGACAGAAATATGTTTGCACAACCGCCGATGTGTGGTCAACAAAACACCGGAGTTTTTGGCTACACATGTCCTTGGATAGACGAAGACTACAACAGGCAATCAGTTGCTCTTGCTTGCAAGCGATTTTCTGGATCGCATATATACACATGATCGGATTAATGACCTTATTCTGGAAATTCATGCTCGGCTTGGACTGAATTGCAATAACGTTGTGGCAACAGTCACTGAAAACGGTTCCAAATTCGTAAAGGCATTCAAAGAATTTGGGATAGAAATATATTTTGCCAACAATAATGAAAGCACGGACAGTTCAGAAGAAAATGAAATTGAAACAGCTGAGTTAACGAATGGTGTATTCGAGAATTCGTTACCGAAACATATTAAATGTGCAACACATACGCTTAACTTAGTTGCTTCCACCGATTTTGCGAGCATCCTGCGCGAACATAGCTTACACCACAAACAGCACGAAAAAGTAAGTAGACATGATACCTCTTGGCATATAATGTTGATCTTTTTTTTCGTAAAGATAGACGATTTCACTCACTTTTATTTAACGAGTGACGTGGAAGATGCGATTGTTGCCTTGGCTCTTTGCCCATTGGCAAAACTCAAGTGGGTGTCAGCACTAAATTCAGAGTTTAATGACACCAAAATAACGGAATTAAGTTCATTAGTCAGAAAAAGAATTGATTCCGAAAATGATCAAAGCACTGATAATGAAAACACGAGCAGTGAACGTAAAATTCCATATATTAATTTCGGCAATGCAGGTAACAAGATCAAAGCAACCATTTACAAAGACTTTAATTACTTCACATTCCAGATCAGCTATTAGAATCATCTAATAACTGCAGTCCATCTGTAGATAATACATATTAGCATATCTTGCCCATCCGTCGAAATCTATAGAACTCCTCTTCAAATATCCAGCCCTGAAGAAAACATTTTTAAGGTATAACGCTCCACTACCTGCCTCAGCAGGTGTGGAAGTTTTCAGTTGCTGGTCTACTGAATACGCCTCGGCGAGGAATGGTAAGGACTTTAAAGTGACTTCAGTGAATGCACTGTCAGTCGATAGACTTGCATTCAATTGATTTCAAATCAAAAGACTGGTCGTAAAGATTGATCCAATCAAGACTTCAAAAAGAATAATGGCTTAAATATTGAAGTCTACATCTGAAAGTGAATTCAGAAATTGAAAAATCCCAGATATGAAGTCAATTGATTTTTATAATCAAAAGCTTGCAGTCTTTTAAAACTCTGGCATTACCATAACTCATTTTATGCACGGCGAGTAAAGTGGTTAATTGTAATCTCCCTTTTATATCCATCCATTTAAGTGCGATAAGATGTATAGAATATAGTTGCACAGTATTCTAAATGTGATTGTATTATAGCTTTAAAAACATTTATTGCTGTTAAATAGTCCATTGTTTTGCGTATTCGTGACAAAAATTCAATCTTCTTAGCAATCACATAATCTATATGCTCCGCAAATTTTAAGTTCTTGTCAATTATAACACCCATGTATTTGATATGACTTACATTTTGTCGATGTAAATCTGCAATAATTTCGTTTTTGTCTCATTCAGCTTTAATTTATTTCATTCCATTAATGTCGTTTTGTAGTTTGGTTCTACATTGGTTGTAGTCTTTTCCTTCTGATTACATTAAAGTGTCATCAGGCATATCATTTATGTATATTATAAATAGGAGTGCTCCTAGCATTGATCCTTGGGGGACTCCAGTTTCGACCACTATTTCGTCTGATAAAATCCGTAGAAGTTCGTCCTTTGAGTTCTAATGTAAGAAATAGTTTGAACCAGCGTAATTCCTTGTATTTTATTCCATAAAGCGGCATCTTTTCGAAGAGTATGTTTCTGTCAATGGTCTCGAAAGCTCTCTTGAAATCCAAGAAGAGTGCCATTATTTTGTTTTTTCTTCCTACGGATTTCTATTAACTAACTACATGGTTTACAGCAGTTTCACACTAGTATTTTTCTCGGAAGCCTGATTGGTAAATATTAAGTATGTTATTTGCTTCTTTAATTGTTTCTGTACAATGCTTTCTAAGATTTTGTCAAAGGTTCTTAATTTATAAATTTTATATTTTTCTTTCTACTGGGATTACGATAGAGTCCTTCCATGAATCCGGAAACTCTCCAGTTTTTAAAGACATATTTATTATTTCCAGTAATGTAATTCCAATCTTACTCCAGTTGTCTAGTATCCTTAATGGGCTGATTTTCATGAAATCCGATTTATTTTTTAGTTTCTTCCATATTTGTTTCAGTTCATCTTCAGTTATTGGTTTAAATTAAAATTTTGAGTGATGTGTTATGTTATTTGTATATTTTACACTATTTATCTCATTTATAATTTTGTTATGCTGTCTACAAAGTATTTATTGAAGTTGTTGGCAATTTGTTGTCTGTATGTGATTTGCATGGTTTCAAAGGTAACATTTTTGGTCTGGGTAGTGCTTTGTCTAAGTACTAGTACAAGGCTTTTTTTGTTTTCCGCATGTGTCGTTGTCCACACGCTGAGTTGATTTTTTGTTTAATGTATTAATGTATTTTCACCTCACATGTTGTTTTTATAAGTGTTCCTTGCATTAGTGTATTTTCTCCACGAATCATAATTTATTAGCATTTGAGCTCTCAAATATTTTTCAGTTTTTTTCATTTTAAGAATTTGAAGTTCGTTATTGAACCATTTATTCCAAGCCTTGGTTGAACTAACAGTTTCGGTAAACTTGGCAATAATAGTACTAAATTTACGTTCATTTGTGCAGCGTTCGTGTGTAGACATTTTACTGTCTCATATATGCAATTAGTAGAATTGGTATCTTTTATATTTAAATTTTTCTTTTCTTCACATTCATATGTGTTATTGATATTATTTATTTGTATCACTATGCATGATCTGATATTTTCTCATTTTCTTCTGTCCATATTTTTATATCTTGAACTTTTGTACGCTCTGGACTAGTTGTGTTGTTTATGTAATTGTATGTGTTGTTTATGTTATTTTATGCAAGTTCTGGACCAGTAACTGTATTGCTTATGTTACTTTGTGTATGTTCTGGAGCAGGGTGTATAGCAGTTCTTTGGGGATGCCGACTTCAGTTCTTAGTGTATCGGGTAGAGGTATTTGGTGTTTTGTCGTGTGCCAGTATATATGTATGTATGCATTTATTAGTATAAGTATACTTTTTGAAAACAATAATAATATTATTAGATTTAATACATAGGTATTTAAACAAAGAAAAGTTAATTTTATCTTAGATTCAATATTATTTAGATATGGATATGTGCATATATTCTTTTTCTTAAGGTTACTAACTCAAATTTAGGATGTTTTCTTTTATAATTTGAACGCATTTTCTTCTAATAGCTCTTAAATTCATTTCATTTTTAACTTCAGAAGGCAGGTTATTGAACACCAAAAATCCCTTGGAAAATATAGTTTTATTGCTGCCTTCGTGGCTTGGCATTATACCCTTAGATCATTGTTGTTTCTTAGTTCGTATGGTTGTGACTCTCCACTTCTTCTTATATCTCGCGTAAGATACAGTGGTGCATTACCATGACTCACTTTATGCACGGCGAGTAAAGTGGTTAGATGTAATTTCCATTTAAGTGTATCGAGCATTACTCTTATAGGTGTATACCAGTTGCATTTAAGAATTGTTCGCATTCCTTTATTTTGTAGGCTTTGTAATCGCTCTATTTGTCCTTGTGAACAGCATTTATACAATATACAATATACAAAAAGTATATATTGAAGTTGTTGGCAATTTGTTGTCTGTCTGTGATTTGTTTGGTTTCAAAGGTAACATTTTTGGTTTGGGTATTGCTTTGTCTAAGTATAAGGCTTTTTATTGTTTTCCGCCTTTGTCGTTGTCCACACGCTGAGTTGATTTTTTGTTTAATGTATCGACTTTTCACCTCACATGTTGTTTTTGTAAGTGTTCCTTGCATTAGTGTATTCTCTCCACGAATCATAATTTTTTAGTATTATAGCTCTCAAATATTTTTCAGTTTTTTTCATTTTAAGAATTTGGAGGTGGTTATTGAACCATTTATTTCATTTCATTTCATTTATTAATTTTTATCGCTATAGATTTAGAACATATTGTTCTTTTACTAGAACAGGAACATTATGAATATAATACAAGACAACGATTGCTCACAAATGCATAGAGAAAGAATAAAAAAATGTGTAGGAATTATTTCAGTTCGAACGGGAGAGATATGAGAAACAAGCGATACAAAATTGTCCGCACTCGGTCTTGGACCGTACCTGTGATGGTAGATGATTCCAAAGATGGACAGCATAATAAAAACTGCCTGCGTGATATTAAACATGTATGAAATGAAGTTCTCAAGGTAATATTACGACTCGATCGACAAAAGGTGATCTTTTCATAAAGATAATTATGTTGTTTCTTGTGAATAATTTTGAAGAGTAATATCCACGACCTGTAACATAAGAATTCTTCAAATTCGCATCGAATGCGACGTTGTTCCGAGACATGTTCAATTCTGCGTAGGTTAAATACATACCGTGCAGCCGCGTTCATTTCTCTTGTCAATTTTTGGGAAGAAGAATAATCGCAGTCAGCGAACAACTCAGATCCATATGCAAGATTGGCACTATGAGTGGTCTGTGCATAAATATGAAATTTACAATTGGACAACACCATTTGAAGATCATTTATAAACATTGAAAATAATAACGGACCGAGAATGGAACCTTGAGGAACACCACAGCGTATAGCACAAAAAGATGACAGTTTTGAATTATGGAAAACAGCTTGGACACGATTAGTAAGATACGAGAGAATTAATTTATTAGTGGGATTACAGAAATTGAATTGTGTGGACAGTTTATGGCAGAGTATCGTTGGGTCAACACTGTGAAATGCTTTAGAGAACTCAAGTAAGGTTAGTATGGTTACCTTGTCTTCGTCAATAGCTCTTCGTATGTCGTCAGTTACTTTTAACAAGTCTGTGACACAGCTATGTCCTTTGCGAAAACCTGATTGTAATGGGCTTAAGAGTTTGTTGCGCTCAATATAATCTTTGATGTCTCTACTAACAACAGATACAAACACTTTCGATAAAAACGGAAGAATTGCAATTGGTCGGTATTCGGATGCATTGATTTTCTTGGGTATTGGGCTTATCTTAGCTTTCTTCCACAATGTAGGGTACGCTGACGTCGTGATTATTGTGTTAATAATATGAGTGATGTGAGAAAGCATCGTTGGGAGCAAGACTTTAATGAAGTCAGGGTGAATGTTATCGAGACCAACTGACTTCGACTTAATGGAGAATACTGCACAACCGACTGAGTAGGAATTGAATCTTCCCAATTCAAAAGCATTTGTTCGAGTGTTGTTAGAAAGTGTTGCAGGCATTCTTTCGGAGGCTGCAGGGCAAGTAGAAGCGAATCGAGTATTTAAATTGTCAGGGTTAAAGTCATCATCGTTAATCCTTTTATTTACTTTGCTCAGTCCATTATCGCGAATCAATTTGAATTTGAATTTTGTTTTGTAATACCTGAGCTTACCTGAGCAACGAAATCTTCTCCATCGTCTGTAGAGAAAGTCCCTCTTTCTCATCGGGAGAAGAATTGTAACGGTTAACAACGGAGATGTTTCGCTCCTTATAACTCGTGTCCGAAGTGGAACGTGTTTTTCAAATAGGTAGATAATATTGGCGCTAAATAGCGCTGTTTGTTGATCAACGTCAGACGACATATACAGCGTACTCCACTCAACATTACTACAATCCGAAAACAGGTTATCAACATTAATACTACGGAAATCACAATATTGAACGGACTGTGGACAACTTATTTCTAATGGAATGTCAAATATAGCAAAAATAAGGTCATGATACAGAAATACAGGACCAGAGAGTTGACTATAAGATTTCACTAAGCTCTTATCATTGGTCAACATGACATCGATCAATGATGGCGAGCTGTATGACTTTAAAAGAGTGGGTTCGTCGGTATTTACGAAACTTAAGTTGAGTGAATGCATTGTGCTGTTTAACAGAGAAGTAGGTGATATTTCAAGGAGATTTAAATTGATATCTCCACATATAATAATGTTTGGCGTTGTCGAAGAAATTTCTTCAATGATTTCACAAATATAATTAGGACGGGCGGTGGAACATAGACTGTCCCAACAACACACTTATATTCTCCAGTTAGAATCTCGACAAAATAAAATTGACTAGAATGCGCATCGATATCATTAGATGGTAAAAGGTATTTCGTTTTCATATTGTCCCTGATGTAAATAGCAAAGCCCCCACCAATCCTGAGGACGCGATCTGCTCGGAAGAGATTGAACACCCTGGTCATTTACGCCAGGGTCGAACCATGTCTCGGAAACACAAACAACATCCATCATGCTCTTTTCAAAAATTAATTTAAATTCATCAAATATATTCACAAGACTTTGGGGATTTATGTGACATATGTATGTGCAAACCTTGGTGTCTTTTACATAATATGTTCAATAATATATTAGTTTTTTCACTCACGCTGCTGAAATTTCTGCCATGGATGTTCATGGTGAAAAATAATACGGAAGAGAAAGATCGATTAGAGACAGTATGTGATCTTGGAGGAAAAGAGATAGAAGTAGTAATTAAAAAGAAACTAAATTAATGCCCTTACAATGCAAAACGGAGTAAAAAGAGAAAATTCAAATTTGGAGAAAAATAAATTAAACAAATGATATACTAGAAATTCAAAGATTAAATAAAAGTTAAATTCAATACTAATTTCAGAGTTAGATGTTTATCGTTTATGTTGTATGTTGTTCACCTGTCCTCGGTCTGACTAAATTCATGAGGTCACTCGTGCTGCGAATTAGGATGGACGGTCGCTCGGGTGTTTTACGCACATGAACTTGTCCCTTATATGTGGAGACATATGATAGTTGACATTTGTGTCAATTTGTTCAGCGTTCGTGTGTAGACTTTTTACTGTCTCATATCTGCAATTAGTTGAATTGGTATCTTTTATATTTAAATAGGTCTCTTGTTTCTTCATATTCGTTTGTGTTATTGATATTATTTATTTGTATCACTATGCTTTCATGATCTGATATTTTCTCATTTTCTTCTGTCCATATTTTTTATCTTGAGTGTTTGTTACAATGTAGTCAACGATTGTATTGTTGTATATTTTTTGAAATAGGCCGTAATCGTCGAAGAAAATTGTATGTGTTATTTACGCACCAGTTAATATTAAAGTCACCTGTAATTATTATATTGTTGTGATTTTCACCGAGAAATTCAATGTTTTCCTTGAAAAAATCGCAAAATATTCTTTCTGAAGACTCCAACAATTTTGGTTTTGTAATCCTGGTATGTGCAATCACATGATATAATCCATGTCGTATAGTCTATTGATTTGTTGAAAATGTTGATATCCATTTGGACTTAATATATAATGGGGTTCCTCCAGTTCGGGTTTAGACAGGCATGAAATTTCATTA
Organism: Eristalis pertinax; assembly: GCA_907269125.1. NCBI lineage: Eukaryota > Metazoa > Arthropoda > Insecta > Diptera > Syrphidae > Eristalis > Eristalis pertinax. Next base: position 89,093,056 of record OU026145.1, read on the forward strand.
TATCCGTCAATTCGTATTTCATTCTTTTCAATATTGTCTGTTACATGAGTTTCAGATAGGACTATTAAGTCATATATCTTTTGGTCACATAATATCTCTAAATCATCAAAATTTTTTATGAGACCCTGAATATTTAAGTAAATACACTTTGCGGACTTTGGTTGCTAATAGCCAATTCTTTTCTTTTTTGCATTTCGCTTATTTTGATACACTGGACATGTTTTGTTAATGGTGGAATGGTACTCATCGAGTCCTAGGTTGAGTTTCTTATTAGCCGTAATACAGTTTATGCACTTTTGTATGGGTGCGTTCTGACAATCCTTACTTCTGTGATATCCCAGACATTTATAGCATGTTTCAGTTCTGTTCGGAGCTTTAACCGAGAAAGTTCATCTCTCTTCAAGCGTACGTACACAACCAAAATTCCCAAACGTGATCAGTAGCCTAATGTTGAAGACTGTAGGTCTTCGAACATTAAATCATTCATAATGGATTCTAGAAATAACAATTCTAGAAGCAATTCTTTCGAGGTATTAGCAAAACTACCGACTTCAGACAATGAAGATATCGACTGTGATGAAATCTTAAGTCCCACTGTTTCTAATAGAAAAGCAAAAATCCCCTCGGTGTGTGTTTTGCAAACGACTCTTAACGAAGTCCATGCTTTACTTCGCAAAGTTCTAATTACCAATTACTCCTTGAAAAAAATTAGCATTGGCATTAAAATTAACTGCGATAGTGTTGTTTCCCACAATAAACTGTCCACTGTATTACAATCTCAAAATATGCAGTTTTTCACTCATGGCCTACCAACGTCAAGATCAGTTAATGCTATTTTGTATGGTCTGGATGAAATTTCTGTCGATGAACTAAAAAATTAACTGGTGTCCCTCGGCTTAAAATGTCAGAATATAAAGTTAATTAAGAAACATTATGAACGTTTTGTTGACACATTTTATTTAGTCTACCTTGAAATTGGTTCAATACGACTAGCTGAACTGAAAAAGAACTTTAAATCTGTATTTAAAACGCAAGTTAAATGGGACTTTGGCAGAAGACAACGTAATCGAGTCACGCAGTGTTATAACTGCCAAATGTATGGACATGGCAAAAAAAATTGTCACATAAAAACTCAGTGTGCTATCTGCTCCGAACACCACAAAACCAGTGAGTGCACCTCCAAGATCTTAAAATGCGCAAACTGCTATGGAATACACAAGTTCACTGAACTAACATGTGTCAGTCGCCAAAGCTTTCTTGAAATGAGTCAAAAGCTCTCGGACAAAAACAAAACACAGCCAATTAGAAGAGCACAGACGTCTTTCGCACCTAACATCATGGATTTTCCATCACTCCCATCCCATCGCAATAAATACTTATACAAATCGAAATAATGAACAGTAGCTTAAACATAATTTGTTGGAATGCTAGAAGCATTCGAGGAAAACAATTAGAATTTTTCTCATTCCTTAATACATATGATATTGATGTAGCATTAGTTTCAGAAACTTGGTTAAATTCTAATGATCGTTTATCAAACTCTGTGTATAAATATTATCGTTTGGACAGGGAAGAGATAATTGGTGGCGGTGTTTCCTTAGTTGTGAAACGTCTAATACAACATAAAGTACTTTCAATCAAGAGTACGAAATTAATTGAAACTATTGGTATTGAAGTTCCTTTTGCTAATGGCTTATCACTAAAAATTTACAGTGCATTTTTCCAGGTTAATAAACACATATTATCTTTTTCTAATAGGTGGTGATTTCAATTGCAATCATAGATGTTGGGGTTGTCTTAGAGCTAATTCTTGGGGTAATATTCTGGCTGACTTAAACTGTTGACATCCTTTCTATATACTCTATCCTCCTGATCCATCCTATATACCTTCTAATCGTAATTGGAACCCATCTACATTAGATCTATTTGTAACGAATATTTCTGGCATTTTTACTCCTCCTATAACACTTAATGAACTCAATGCCGGTCATATCCCTGTAATATGTAGTACTATTCTTTCCCCAGTGCAATGTTCAAATTCTGTCTATGATGTGAAATATGCCAACTGGAACTTATTTAAGAGTTTAATACGTACGAAGCTAGATAACTGCTTAGTTCAAAATAACAGCCAAACCCATATAGATCAAAACGTGAGCTACTCTGGAAGGCTTTGAGCAGTCAATGCCTAAAAAACGAATTTAAGACAGGCATCCAATGTGCTACCACACTTCATTCTTCAATTTATTAAGCTGAGAAACGTCTGCAGATCCAGATGGAGACGAACAAGGAATGATGTCAACCACATCGAATTAAAAAAAATTAGCTTTTTAGTTAAATATGCTATTGGAAACTTCAGAAATCAATCATGGAACGATAGACTCCAAAATTTAGAGAAAGGCAGTAAACCGTTTTGGAATTTGGTGAAGGTAATAAAGAAAAAACATACCTACATTTCTTCACTGAAGGTAGATAACTCTGTGATACTCTCTTGTACTGAAAAAACCAATGCACTTGCTAACCATTTTTCTATAAGTCATTCGATAACTAACAACATTATCCCACCGACGGACATTAAGTCTTCTGTCGAGCAATCTATTAATTTTCTTAATTCACAAATAAGCGGCGGTTTTAATCGCATTTCTGTCACTGAACTAAAACATGTATATAGTATAGACAGCTCAAAAGTTAAGAAATCTTCTGGCTTTGATGGTGTTAGAAATTTGTGTCTGATAAATTTGCCACATTTAGCTCTCACTAAGTTGACTGAACTATTTAATTGTTGTCTTACTTTGGAACATTTTCCAACCCATTAGAAAACGGCCAAAGTAATTCCAATCTTGAAGCCTGGCAAGGACCCTAATCTAGTCGTAAGTTACAGACCAATCAGTCTGCTCAGTTCTCTTAGTAAGTGCCTTGAAAAGATCATAAAGAATAGAGTTGTGTCTTTCATTTAAAGTAACTCTTTACTCCCTCTGAGCAATTCGGTTTTAGATCTTTACACAGTACTACACACCAAGTGCATCGTATCACAGGTGATATCTCAATGCAATTACTAGAATTGGTATCTTTTATATTTAAATTTTTCTTTTCTTCACATTCATATGTGTTATTGATATTATTTATTTGTATCACTATGCTTTCATGATCTGATATTTTCTTATTTTCTTCTGTCCATGTTTTTATATCTTGAACTTTTGTACGTTCTGGACTAGGAAGTGGTTGTGTTGTTTATGTAATTTTATGTGTTGTATATGTTATTTTATGCAGGTTCTGGACCAGTAACTGTATTGCTTATGTCACTTTGTGTATGTTCTGGAGCAGGGTGTATAGCAGTTCTTTGGGATGCCGACTTGAGTTCTTAGTGTATCGGGTAGAGGTATTTGGTGTTTTGTCGTGTGCCAGTATATATGTATGTATGCATTTATTAGTATAAGTATACTTTTTGAAAACAATAATAATATTATTAGATTTAATACATAGGTATTTAAACAAAGAAAAGTTGATTTTATCTTAGATTCAATATTATTTATATATGGATATGTGCATATATTCCTTTTCTTAAGGTTACTAACTCAAATTTAGGATGTTTTCTTTTATAATTTGAACGCATTTTCTTCTAATAGCTCTTAAATTCATTTCATTTTTAACTTCAGAAGGCAGGTTATTGAACACCAAAAATCCCTTGGAAAATATAGTTTTATTGCTGCCTTCGTGGCTTGGCATTGTACCCTTAGATCATTGTTGTTTCTTAGTTCGTATGGTTGTGACTCTCCACTTCTTCTTATATCTCGCGTAAGATACAGTGGTGCATTACCATGACTCACTTTATGCACGGCGAGTAAAGTGGTTAGATGTAATTTCCATTTAAGTGTATAGAGCATTACTCTTATAGGTGTATACCAGTTGCATTTAAGAATTGTTCGCATTCCTTTATTTTGTAGGCTTTGTAATCGCTCTATTTGTCATTGTGAACAACATTTATACAATATACAATATACAAAAAGTATATATTGAAGTTGTTGGCAATTTGTTGTCTGTCTGTGATTTGTTTGGTTTCAAAGGTAACATTTTTGGTTTGGGTATTGCTTTGTCTAAGTATAAGGCTTTTTATTGTTTTCCACCTTTGTCGTTGTCCACACGCTGAGTTGATTTTTTGTTTAATGTATCGACTTTTCACCTCACATGTTGTTTTTGTAAGTGTTCCTTGCATTAGTGTATTCTCTCCACGAATCATAATTTTTTAGTATTATAGCTCTCCAATATTTTTCAGTTTTTTTTCATTTTAAGAATTTGGAGGTGGTTATTGAACCATTTATTTCATTTCATTTCATTTATTAATTTTTATCGCTATAGATTTAGAACATATTGTTCTTTTACTAGAACAGGAACATTATGACTATAATACAAGACAACGATTGCTCACAAATGCATAGAGAAAGAATAAAAAAATGTGTAGAAATTATTTCAGTTCGAACGGGAGAGATATGAGAAACAAGCGATACAAAATTGTCTGCACTCGGTCTTGGACCGTACCTGTGATGGTAGATGATTCCAAAGATGGTCAGCATAATAAAAACTGCCTGCGTGACATTAAACATGTATGAAGGGAAGGTCTCAAGGTAATATTACGACTCGATCGACAAAAGGTGATCTTTTCATAAAGATAATTATGTTGTTTCTTGTGAATAATTTTGAAGAGTAATATCCACGACCTGTAACATAAGAATTCTTCAAATTCGCATCGAATGCGACGTTGTTCCGAGACATGTTCAATTCTGCGTAGGTTAAATACATACCGTGCAGCCGCGTTCATTTCTCTTGTCAATTTTTGGGAAGAAGAATAATCGCAGTCAGCGAACAACTCAGATCCATATGCAAGATTGGCACTATGAGTGGTCTGTGCATAAATATGAAATTTACAATTGGACAACACCATTTGAAGATCATTTATAAACATTGAAAATAATAATGGACCGAGAATGGAACCTTGAGGAACACCACAGCGTATAGCACAAAAAGATGACAGTTTTGAATTATGGAAAACAGCTTGGACACGATTAGTAAGATACGAGAGAATTAATTTATTAGTGGGATTACAGAAATTGAATTGTGTGGACAGTTTATGGCAGAGTATCGTTGGGTCAACACTGTGAAATGCTTTAGAGAACTCAAGTAAGGTTAGTATGGTTACCTTGTCTTCGTCAATAGCTCTTCGTATGTCGTCAGTTACTTTTAACAAGTCTGTGACACAGCTATGTCCTTTGCGAAAACCTGATTGTAATGGGCTTAAGAGTTTGTTGCGCTCAATATAATCTTTGATGTCTCTACTAACAACAGATACAAACACTTTCGATAAAAACGGAAGAATTGCAATTGGTCGGTATTCGGATGCATTGATTTTCTTGGGTATTGGGCTTATCTTAGCTTTCTTCCACAATGTAGGGTACGCTGACGTCGTGATTATTGTGTTAATAATATGAGTGATGTGAGAAAGCATCGTTGGGAGCAAGACTTTAATGAAGTCAGGGTGAATGTTATCGAGACCAACTGACTTCGACTTAATGGAGAATACTGCACAACCGACTGAGTAGGAATTGAATCTTCCCAATTCAAACGCATTTGTTCGAGTGTTGTTAGAAAGTGTTGCAGGCATTCTTTCGGAGGCTGCAGGGCAAGTAGAAGCGAATCGAGTATTTAAATTGTCAGGGTTAAAGTCATCATCGTTAATCCTTTTATTTACTTTGCTCAGTCCATTATCGCGAATCAATTTGAATTTGAATTTTGTTTTGTAATACCTGAGCTTATCTGAGCAACGAAATCTTCTCCATCGTCTGTAGAGAAAGTCCCTCTTTCTCATCGGGAGAAGAATTGTAACGGTTAACCACGGAGATGTTTCGCTCCTTATAACTCGTGTCCGAAGTGGAACGTGTTTTTCAAATAGGTAGATAATATTGGCGCTAAATAGCGCTATTTGTTGATCAACGTCAGACGACATATACAGCGTACTCCACTCAACATTACTACAATCCGAAAACAGGTTATCAACATTAATACTACGGAAATCACAATATTGAACGGACTGTGGACAACTTATTTCTAATGGAATGTCAAATATAGCAAAAATAAGGTCATGATACAGAAATACAGGACCAGAGAGTTGACTATAAGATTTCACTAAGCTCTTATCATTGGTCAACATGACATCGATCAATGATGGCGAGCTGTATGACTTTAAAAGAGTGGGTTCGTCGGTATTTACGAAACTTAAGTTGAGTGAATGCATTGTGCTGTTTAACAGAGAAGTAGGTGATATTTCAAGGAGATTTAAATTGATATCTCCACATATAATAATGTTTGGCGTTGTCGAAGAAATTTCTTCAATGATTTCACAAATATAATTAGGACGGGCGGTGGAACATAGACTGTCCCAACAACACACTTATATTCTCCAGTTAGAATCTCGACAAAATAAAATTGACTAGAATGCGCATCGATATCATTAGATGGTAAAAGGTATTTCGTTTTCATATTGTCCCTGATGTAAATAGCAAAGCCCCCACCAATCCTGAGGACGCGATCTGCTCGGAAGAGATTGAACACCCTGGTCATTTACGCCAGGGTCGAACCATGTCTCGGAAACACAAACAACATCCATCATGCTCTTTTCAAAAATTAATTTAAATTCATCAAATATATTCACAAGACTTTGGGGATTTATGTGACATATGTATGTGCAAACCTTGGTGTTTTTTACATAATATGTTCAATAATATATTAGTTTTTTCACTCACGCTGCTGAAATTTCTGCCATGGATGTTCATGGTGAAAAATAATACGGAAGAGAAAGATCGATTAGAGACAGTATGTGATCTTGGAGGAAAAGAGATAGAAGTAGTAATTAAAAAGAAACTAAATTAATGCCCTTACAATGCAAAACGGAGTAAAAAGAGAAAATTCAAATTTGGAGAAAAATAAATTAAACAAATGATATACTAGAAATTCAAAGATTAAATAAAAGTTAAATTCAATACTAATTTCAGAGTTAGATGTTTATCGTTTATGTTGTATGTTGTTCACCTGTCCTCGGTCTGACTAAATTCATGAGGTCACTCGTGCTGCGAATTAGGATGGACGGTCGCTCGGGTGTTTTACGCACATGAACTTGTCCCTTATATGTGGAAACATATGATAGTTGACATTTGTGTCAATTTGTTCAGCGTTCGTGTGTAGACTTTTTACTGTCTCATATCTGCAATTAGTTGAATTGGTATCTTTTATATTTAAATAGGTCTCTTGTTTCTTCATATTCGTTTGTGTTATTGATATTATTTATTTGTATCACTATGCTTTCATGATCTGATATTTTCTCATTTTCTTCTGTCCATATTTTTTATCTTGAGTGTTTGTTACAATGTAGTCAACGATTGTATTGTTGTATATTTTTTGAAATAGGCCGTAATCGTCGAAGAAAATTGTATGTGTTATTTACGCACCAGTTAATATTAAAGTCACCTGTAATTATTATATTGTTGTGATTTTCACCGAGAAATTCAATGTTTTCCTTGAAAAAATCGCAAAATATTCTTTCTGAAGACTCCAAATTTTGGTTTTGTAATCCTGGTATGTGCAATCACATGATATAATCCATGTCGTATAGTCTATTGATTTGTTGAAAATGTTGATATCCATTTGGACTTAATATATAATGGGGTTCCTCCAGTTCGGGTTTAGACAGGCATGAAATTTCATTATATCCGTCAATTCGTATTTCATTCTTTTCAATATTGTCTGTTACATGAGTTTCAGATAGGACTATTAAGTCATATATCTTTTGGTCACATAATATCTCTAAATCATCAAAATTTTTTATGAGACCCTGAATATTTAAGTAAATACACTTTGCGGACTTTGGTTGCTAATAGCCAATTCTTTTCTTTTTTGCATTTCGCTTATTTTGATACACTGGACATGTTTTGTTAATGGTGGAATGGTACTCATCGAGTCCTAGGTTGAGTTTCTTATTAGCCGTAATACAGTTTATGCACTTTTGTATGGGTGCGTTCTGACAATCCTTACTTCTGTGATATCCCAGACATTTATAGCATGTTTCAGTTCTGTTCGGAGCTTTAACCGAGAAAGTTCATCTCTCTTCAAGCGTACGTACACAACCAAAATTCCCAAATGTGATCAGTAGCCTAATGTTGAAGACTGTAGGTCTTCGAAAATTAAATCATTCATAATGGATTCGAGAAATAACAATTCTAGAAGCAATTCTTTCGAGGTATTAGCAAAACTACCGACTTCGGACAATGAAGATATCGACTGTGATGAAATCTTAAGTCCCACTGTTTCTAGTAGAAAAGCAAAAATCCCCTCGGTGTGTGTTTTGCAAACGACTCTTAACGAAGTCCATGCTTTACTTCGCAAAGTTCTAATTACCAATTACTCCTTGAAAAAAATGAGCATTGGCATTAAAATTAACTGCGATAGTGTTGTTTCCCACAATAAACTGTGCACTGTATTACAATCTCAAAATATGCAGTTTTTCACTCATGGCTACCAACGTCAAGATCAGTTAATGCTATTTTGTATGGTCTGGATGAAATTTCTGTCGATGAACTAAAAGATGAACTGGTGTCCCTCGGCTTAAAATGTCAGAATATAAAGTTAATTAAGAAACATTATGAACGTTTTGTTGACACATTTTATTTAGTCTACCTTGAAATTGGTTCAATACGACTAGCTGAACTGAAAAAGAACTTTAAATCTGTATTTAAAACGCAAGTTAAATGGGACTTTGGCAGAAGACAACGTAATCGAGTCACGCAGTGTTATAACTGCCAAATGTATGGACATGGCAAAAAAAATTGTCACATAAAAACTCAGTGTGCTATCTGCTCCGAACACCACAAAACCAGTGAGTGCACCTCCAAGATCTTAAAATGCGCAAACTGCTATGGAATACACAAGTTCACTGAACTAACATGTGTCAGTCGCCAAAGCTTTCTTGAAATGAGTCAAAAGCTCTCGGACAAAAACAAAACACAGCCAATTAGAAGAGCACAGACGTCTTTCGCACCTAACATCATGGATTTTCCATCACTCCCATCCCATCGCAATAAATACTTATACAAATCGAAATAATGAACAGTAGCTTAAACATAATTTGTTGGAATGCTAGAAGCATTCGAGGAAAACAATTAGAATTTTTATCATTCCTGAATACATATGATACTGATGTAGCATTAGTTTCAGAAACTTGGTTAAATTCTAATGATCGTTTATCAAACTCTGTGTATAAATATTATCGTTTGGACAGGGAAGAGATAATTGGTGGCGGTGTTTCCTTAGTTGTGAAACGTCTAATACAACATAAAGTACTTTCAATCAAGAGTACGAAATTAATTGAGACTATTGGTATTGAAGTTCCTTTTGCTAATGGCTTATCACTAAAAATTTACAGTGCATATTTTCCAGGTGGGAGGAATTCGCCACAAAAACTAACTGATATCCGAAGTGATTTTTTGAGATTAATAAACACATATGATCTTTTTCTAATAGGTGGTGATTTCAATTGCAATCATAGATGTTGGGGTTGTCTTAGAGCTAATTCTTGGGGTAATATTCTGGCTGACTTAAACTGTTCAAAATAACAGCCAAACCCATATAGATCAAAACGTGAGTACGTTTACAAATGCTACTCTGGAAGGCTTTGAGCAGTCAATGCCTAAAAAACGAATTTAAGACAGGCATCCAATGTGCTACCACACTTCATTCTTCAATTTATTAAGCTGAGAAACGTCTGCAAATCCAGATGGAGACGAACAAGGAATGATGTCAACCACATCGAATTAAAAAAAATTAGCTTTTTAGTTAAATATGCTATTGGAAACTTCAGAAATCAATCATGGAACGATAGACTCCAAAATTTAGAGAAAGGCAGTAAACCGTTTTGGAATTTGGTGAAGGTAATAAAGAAAAAACATACCTACATTTCTTCACTGAAGGTAGATAACTCTGTGATACTCTCTTGTACTGAAAAAACCAATGCACTTGCTAACCATTTTTCTATAAGTCATTCGATAACTAACAACATTATCCCACCGACGGACATTAAATCTTCTGTCGAGCAATCTATTAATTTTCTTAATTCACAAATAAGCGGCGGTTTTAATCGCATTTCTGTCACTGAACTAAAACATGTATATAGTATAGACAGCTCAAAAGTTAAGAAATCTTCTGGCTTTGATGGTGTTAGAAATTTGTGTCTGATAAATTTGCCACATTTAGCTCTCACTAAGTTGACTGAACTATTTAATTGTTGTCTTACTTTGGAACATTTTCCAACCCATTAGAAAACGGCCAAAGTAATTCCAATCTTGAAGCCTGGCAAGGACCCTAATCTAGTCGTAAGTTACAGACCAATCAGTCTGCTCAGTTCTCTTAGTAAGTGCCTTGAAAAGATCATAAAGAATAGAGTTGTGTCTTTCATTTAAAGTAACTCTTTACTCCCTCTGAGCAATTCGGTTTTAGATCTTTACACAGTACTACACACCAAGTGCATCGTATCACAGGTGATATCTCATCATGCAATTACTAGAATTGGTATCTTTTATATTTAAATTTTTCTTTTCTTCACATTCATATGTGTTATTGATATTATTTATTTGTATCACTATGCTTTCATGATCTGATATTTTCTTATTTTCTTCTGTCCATGTTTTTATATCTTGAACTTTTGTACGTTCTGGACTAGGAAGTGGTTGTGTTGTTTATGTAATTTTATGTGTTGTTTATGCTATTTTATGCATGTTCTGGACCAGTAACTGTATTGCTTATGTCACTTTGTGTATGTTCTGGAGCAGGGTGTATAGCAGTTCTTTGGGATGCCGACTTGAGTTCTTAGTGTATCGGGTAGAGGTATTTGGTGTTTTTTCGTGTGCCAGTATATATGTATGTATGCATTTATTAGTATAAGTATACTTTTTGAAAACAATAATAATATTATTAGATTTAATACATAGGTATTTATACAAAGAAAAGTTAATTTTATCTTAGATTCAATATTATTTAGATATGGATATGTGCATATATTCTTTTTCTTAAGGTTACTTACTCAAATTTAGGATGTTTTCTTTTATAATTTGAACGCATTTTCTTCTAATAGCTCTTGAATTCATTTCATTTTTAACTTCAGAAGGCAGGTTATTGAATACCAAAAATCCCTTGGAGAATATAGTTTTATTGCTGCCTTCGTGGCTTGGCATTGTACCCTTAGATCATTGCTGTTTCTTAGTTCGTATGGTTGTGACTCTCCACTTCTTCTTATATCTCGCGTAAGATACAGTGGTGCATTACCATGACTCACTTTATGCACGGCGAGTAAAGTGGTTAGATGTAATTTCCATTTAAGTGTATCGAGCATTACTCTTATAGGTGTATACCAGTTGCATTTAAGAATTGTTCGCATTCCTTTATTTTGTAGGCTTTGTAATCGCTCTATTTGTCATTGTGAACAACATTTATACAATATACAATATACAAAAAGTATATATTGAAGTTGTTGGCAATTTGTTGTCTGTCTGTGATTTGTTTGGTTTCAAAGGTAAAATTTTTGGTTTGGGTATTGCTTTGTCTAAGTATAAGGCTTTTTATTGTTTTCCACCTTTGTCGTTGTCCACACGCTGAGTTGATTTTTTGTTTAATGTATCGACTTTTCACCTCACATGTTGTTTTTGTAAGTGTTCCTTGCATTAGTGTATTCTCTCCACGAATCATAATTTTTTAGTATTATAGCTCTCCAATATTTTTCAGTTTTTTTTCATTTTAAGAATTTGGAGGTGGTTATTGAACCATTTATTTCATTTCATTTCATTTATTAATTTTTATCGCTATAGATTTAGAACATATTGTTCTTTTACTAGAACAGGAACATTATGACTATAATACAAGACAACGATTGCTCACAAATGCATAGAGAAAGAATAAAAAAATGTGTAGAAATTATTTCAGTTCGAACGGGAGAGATATGAGAAACAAGCGATACAAAATTGTCTGCACTCGGTCTTGGACCGTACCTGTGATGGTAGATGATTCCAAAGATGGTCAGCATAATAAAAACTGCCTGCGTGACATTAAACATGTATGAAGGGAAGGTCTCAAGGTAATATTACGACTCGATCGACAAAAGGTGATCTTTTCATAAAGATAATTATGTTGTTTCTTGTGAATAATTTTGAAGAGTAATATCCACGACCTGTAACATAAGAATTCTTCAAATTCGCATCGAATGCGACGTTGTTCCGAGACATGTTCAATTCTGCGTAGGTTAAATACATACCGTGCAGCCGCGTTCATTTCTCTTGTCAATTTTTGGGAAGAAGAATAATCGCAGTCAGCGAACAACTCAGATCCATATGCAAGATTGGCACTATGAGTGGTCTGTGCATAAATATGAAATTTACAATTGGACAACACCATTTGAAGATCATTTATAAACATTGAAAATAATAACGGACCGAGAATGGAACCTTGAGGAACACCACAGCGTATAGCACAAAAAGATGACAGTTTTGAATTATGGAAAACAGCTTGGACACGATTAGTAAGATACGAGAGAATTAATTTATTAGTGGGATTACAGAAATTGAATTGTGTGGACAGTTTATGGCAGAGTATCGTTGGGTCAACACTGTGAAATGCTTTAGAGAACTCAAGTAAGGTTAGTATGGTTACCTTGTCTTCGTCAATAGCTCTTCGTATGTCGTCAGTTACTTTTAACAAGTCTGTGACACAGCTATGTCCTTTGCGAAAACCTGATTGTAATGGGCTTAAGAGTTTGTTGCGCTCAATATAATCTTTGATGTCTCTACTAACAACAGATACAAACACTTTCGATAAAAACGGAAGAATTGCAATTGGTCGGTATTCGGATGCATTGATTTTCTTGGGTATTGGGCTTATCTTAGCTTTCTTCCACAATGTAGGGTACGCTGACGTCGTGATTATTGTGTTAATAATATGAGTGATGTGAGAAAGCATCGTTGGGAGCAAGACTTTAATGAAGTCAGGGTGAATGTTATCGAGACCAACTGACTTCGACTTAATGGAGAATACTGCACAACCGACTGAGTAGGAATTGAATCTTCCCAATTCAAAAGCATTTGTTCGAGTGTTGTTAGAAAGTGTTGCAGGCATTCTTTCGGAGGCTGCAGGGCAAGTAGAAGCGAATCGAGTATTTAAATTGTCAGGGTTAAAGTCATCATCGTTAATCCTTTTATTTACTTTGCTCAGTCCATTATCGCGAATCAATTTGAATTTGAATTTTGTTTTGTAATACCTGAGCTTACCTGAGCAACGAAATCTTCTCCATCGTCTGTAGAGAAAGTCCCTCTTTCTCATCGGGAGAAGAATTGTAACGGTTAACAACGGAGATGTTTCGCTCCTTATAACTCGTGTCCGAAGTGGAACGTGTTTTTCAAATAGGTGATAATATTGGCGCTAAATAGCGCTATTTGTTGATCAACGTCAGACGAAATATACAGCGTACTCCACTCAACATTACTACAATCCGAAAACAGGTTATCAACATTAATACTACGGAAATCACAATATTGAACGGACTGTGGACAACTTATTTCTAATGGAATGTCAAATATAGCAAAAATAAGGTCATGATACAGAAATACAGGACCAGAGAGTTGACTATAAGATTTCACTAAGCTCTTATCATTGGTCAACATGACATCGATCAATGATGGCGAGCTGTATGACTTTAAAAGAGTGGGTTCGTCGGTATTTACGAAACTTAAGTTGAGTGAATGCATTGTGCTGTTTAACAGAGAAGTAGGTGATATTTCAAGGAGATTTAAATTGATATCTCCACATATAATAATGTTTGGCGTTGTCGAAGAAATTTCTTCAATGATTTCACAAATATAATTAGGACGCGCGGTGGAACATATTAGAATCTCGACAAAATAAAATTGACTAGAATGCGCATCGATATCATTAGATGGTAAAAGGTATTTCGTTTTCATATTGTCCCTGATGTAAATAGCAAAGCCCCCACCAATCCTGAGGACGCGATCTGCTCGGAAGAGATTGAACACCCTGGTCATTTACGCCAGGGTCGAACCATGTCTCGGAAACACAAACAACATCCATTATGCTCTTTTCAAAAATTAATTTAAATTCATCAAATATATTCACAAGACTTTGGGGATTTATGTGACATATGTATGTGCAAACCTTGGTGTCTTTTACATAATATGTTCAATAATATATTAGTTTTTTCACTCACGCTGTTGAAATTTCTGCCATGGATGTTCATGGTGAAAAATAATACGGAAGAGAAAGATCGATTAGAGACAGTATGTGATCTTGGAGGAAAAGAGATAGAAGTAGTAATTAAAAAGAAACTAAATTAATGCCCTTACGCACATGAACTTGTCCCTTATATGTGGAAACATATGATAGTTGACATTTGTGTCAATTTGTTCAGCGTTCGTGTGTAGACTTTTTACTGTCTCATATCTGCAATTAGTTGAATTGGTATCTTTTATATTTAAATAGGTCTCTTGTTTCTTCATATTCGTTTGTGTTATTGATATTATTTATTTGTATCACTATGCTTTCATGATCTGATATTTTCTCATTTTCTTCTGTCCATATTTTTTATCTTGAGTGTTTGTTACAATGTAGTCAACGATTGTATTGTTGTATATTTTTTGAAATAGGCCGTAATCGTCGAAGAAAATTGTATGTGTTATTTACGCACCAGTTAATATTAAAGTCACCTGTAATTATTATATTGTTGTGATTTTCACCGAGAAATTCAATGTTTTCCTTGAAAAAATCGCAAAATATTCTTTCTGAAGACTCCAACAATTTTGGTTTTGTAATCCTGGTATGTGCAATCACATGATATAATCCATGTCGTATAGTCTATTGATTTGTTGAAAATGTTGATATCCATTTGGACTTAATATATAATGGGGTTCCTCCAGTTCGGGTTTAGACAGGCATGAAATTTCATTATATCCGTCAATTCGTATTTCATTCTTTTCAATATTGTCTGTTACATGAGTTTCAGATAGGACTATTAAGTCATATATCTTTTGGTCACATAATATCTCTAAATCATCAAAATTTTTTTATGAGACCCTGAATATTTAAGTAAATACCCTTTGCGGACTTTGGTTGCTAATAGCCAATTCTTTTCTTTTTTGCATTTCGCTTATTTTGATACACTGGACATGTTTTGTTAATGGTGGAATGGTACTCATCAAGTCCTAGGTTGAGTTTCTTATTAGCCGTAATACAGTTTATGCACTTTTGTATGGGTGCGTTCTGACAATCCTTACTTCTGTGATATCCCAGACATTTATAGCATGTTTCAGTTCTGTTCGGAGCTTTAACCGAGAAAGTTCATCTCTCTTCAAGCGTACGTACACAACCAAAATTCCCAAATGTGATCAGTAGCCTAATGTTGAAGACTGTAGGTCTTCGAACATTAAATCATTCATAATGGATTCGAGAAATAACAATTCTAGAAGCAATTCTTTCGAGGTATTAGCAAAACTACCGACTTCGGACAATGAAGATATCGACTGTGATGAAATCTTAAGTCCCACTGTTTCTAATAGAAAAGCAAAAATCCCCTCGGTGTGTGTTTTGCAAACGACTCTTAACGAAGTCCATGCTTTACTTCGCAAAGTTCTAATTACCAATTACTCCTTGAAAAAAATGAGCATTGGCATTAAAATTAACTGCGATAGTGTTGTTTCCCACAATAAACTGTGCACTGTATTACAATCTCAAAATATGCAGTTTCTGTCGATGAACTAAAAAATGAACTGGTGTCCCTCGGCTTAAAATGTCAGAATATAAAGTTAATTAAGAAACATTATGAACGTTTTGTTGACACATTTTATTTAGTCTACCTTGAAATTGGTTCAATACGACTAGCTGAACTGAAAAAGAACTTTAAATCTGTATTTAAAACGCAAGTTAAATGGGACTTTGGCAGAAGACAACGTAATCGAGTCACGCAGTGTTATAACTGCCAAATGTATGGACATGGCAAAAAAAATTGTCACATAAAAACTCAGTGTGCTATCTGCTCCGAACACCACAAAACCAGTGAGTGCACCTCCAAGATCTTAAAATGCGCAAACTGCTATGGAATACACAAGTTCACTGAACTAACATGTGTCAGTCGCCAAAGCTTTCTTGAAATGAGTCAAAAGCTCTCGGATAAAAACAAAACACAGCCAATTAGAAGAGCACAGACGTATTTCGCACCTAACATCATGGATTTTCCATCACTCCCATCCCATCGCAATAAATACTTATACAAATCGAAATAATGAACAGTAGCTTAAACATAATTTGTTGGAATGCTAGAAGCATTCGAGGAAAACAATTAGAATTTTTATCATTCCTGAATACATATGATATTGATGTAGCATTAGTTTCAGAAACTTGGTTAAATTCTAATGATCGTTTATCAAACTCTGTGTATAAATATTATCGTTTGGACAGGGAAGAGATAATTGGTGGCGGTGTTTCCTTAGTTGTGAAACGTCTAATACAACATAAAGTACTTTCAATCAAGAGTACGAAATTAATTGAGACTATTGGTATTGAAGTTCCTTTTGCTAATGGCTTACCACTAAAAATTTACAGTGCATATTTTCCAGGTGGGAGGAATTCGCCACAAAAACTAACTGATATCCGAAGTGATTTTTTGAGATTAATAAACACATATGATCTTTTTCTAATAGGTGGTGATTTCAATTGCAATCATAGATGTTGGGGTTGTCTTAGAGCTAATTCTTGGGGTAATATTCTGGCTGACTTAAACTGTTGACATCCTTTCGATATACTCTATCCTCCTGATCCATCCTATATACCTTCTAATCGTAATTGGAACCCATCTACATTAGATCTATTTGTAACGAATATTTCTGACATTTTTACTCCTCCTATAACACTTAATGAACTCAATTCCGGTCATCTCCCTGTAATATGTAGTACTATTCTTTCCCCAGTGCAATATTCAAATTCTGTCTATGATGTGAAATATGCCAACTGGAACTTATTTAAGAGTTTAATACGTACGAAGCTAGATAACTGCTTAGTTCAAAATAACAGCCAAACCCATATAGATCAAAACGTGAGTACGTTTACAAATGCTACTCTGGAAGGCTTTGAGCAGTCAATGCCTAAAAAACGAATTTAAGACAGGCATCCAATGTGCTACCACACTTCATTCTTCAATTTATTAAGCTGAGAAACGTCTGCAGATCCAGATGGAGACGAACAAGGAATGATGTCAACCACATCGAATTAAAAAAAATTAGCTTTTTAGTTAAATATGCTATTGGAAACTTCAGAAATCAATCATGGAACGATAGACTCCAAAATTTAGAGAAAGGCAGTAAACCGTTTTGGAATTTGGTGAAGGTAATAAAGAAAAAACATCCCTACATTTCTTCACTGAAGGTAGATAACTCTGTGATACTCTCTTGTACTGAAAAAACCAATGCACTTGCTAACCATTTTTCTATAAGTCATTCGATAACTAACAACATTATCCCACCGACGGACATTAAATCTTCTGTCGAGCAATCTATTAATTTTCTTAATTCACAAATAAGCGGCGGTTTCAATCGCATTTCTGCCACTGAACTAAAACAAGACCGGACAAGACAGCTCAAAAGTTAAGAAATCTTCTGGCTTTGATGGTGTTAGAAATGTGTGTCTGATAAATTTGCCACATTTAGCTCTCACTAAGTTGACTGAACTATTTAATTGTTGTCTTACTTTGGAACATTTTCCAACCCATTAGAAAACGGCCAAAGTAATTCCAATCTTGAAGCCTGGTAAGGACCCTAATCTAGTCGTAAGTTACAGACCAATCAGTCTGCTCAGTTCTCTTAGTAAGTGCCTTGAAAAGATCATAAAGAATAGAGTTGTGTCTTTCATTTAAGGTAACTCTTTACTCCCTCTGAGCAATTCGGTTTTAGATCTTTACACAGTACTACACACTAAGTGCATCGTATCACAGGTGATATCAAAAATAATTTAACAATTGGAAAAAGTACTGACATGGTAATTTTAGATGTTGAAAAGGTTTTTGATACTGTTTGGCATGATGGATTGATTCATAAGTTAGTAACTGTTAATCTTCCGTTGAATCTTGTCAAAGTCATCCAGTCATTTTTGTCTCACCGAAGTTTTAATGTTTGCATAAATAGATATTCTTCTGTGAATAAACTGATTAATGCAGGAGTTCCACAAGGGTCCGTCCTTAGTCCAGTTTTATATAACATTTATACATCCGATTTCCCTAACTTGACACGTTGAAACTAATCTACAATCTGCTTTAAATGCATTCGAAACATATTGTATTAAGTGGAAAACTAAAATTAATGCTCTTAGAAGCATTTACTCGTAAAAGAAAAGCTTGTTTACTTCCTAGCAACAGACTTATCGTCAATGGAATTTCGGTTGAATGGAAACCCAGTGTAAAATATCTTGGTATTTATTTAGACAAGCGCTTAACATTCAATCTTCATATGCAAGAAACAATTAAGAAGGTTAACACCACTACACGAATACTGTATCCATTTATATGTAGACGTTCCAAACTCAATGTTGCGAACAAACTACTCGTTTTCAAAGCTATTTTTCAAGCTATTATATTTTATGGGTCTCCTGTCTGGGGTAATTGCAAAGAATCACTTACGCAAGCTCCAGATAGTTCAAAATAAACTGCTTAACATGATTCGGAATTTTCCACGGTGTTTCCCAACAAAAAGAATTACGTGAAATGGCCAACATTGAAATGATAGCACAAAGGATTGAAAAAATTCTGTTAAAATACTGTCTACATCTCTAATTTGGCTTTATACTTTGTGTATATATATTGTATTTATTTATTCTTATTTATTTATTTATTTTTATTTATTTATTTACTTATATATTTATTTTTTTATTTATTTATTTATTTATTTATTTATTTAATTACTTATTTATTTATTTATTTATCTATTTATGTATTTGTTAATTTATTTATTTATTTATTTTTTTATTTATTTAATTATTTATTTATTTATTTGTGTATTTATTAATTTATTTATTATTTATTGCACTAGCTACACAAATCGCTTTAATACCATTTAATAATATAACCATTGTTTCATGACTGAGTTTCGCAAATACTTCTCTCTTCCCTCCAACCTTATAAAGGGTGATTTTTTTAAAGCTATAGGAAAGCTTTTAAAAAAAAAACACATAAAATTCAGAAAAATGCATGAAATCTTTATTTGAATCGATAGTACCGTCCATACAATTTAATGTTTGAAGATTATTTCATGCAAATGTTGACCTTGGCTGCGCCTCAAATGGTCCATCCGCTTAGTCCAATTTTGGCATACTCTTTCCATCATTTCATAACAACATAAGTCGATTGTTGAGCGTGCTGTGTGGCACGTGGCACCGTCTTGTTGAAACCACATGTCATGCAAGTCAAGCTCTTGCATTTTGGGCTGATGGCACCAGCCCATAAACCGCACCAAACTGTGACTTTTTCTGGATGCATTGCTAGATCTTGCAATGCTTCTGGCTGATATTCACACCAAAATCGATAATTCTGTTAATTACATACCCATTGAGCCAAAAATGAGCTTCGTCGCTGAACACACTTTTTGGGTAAAAAAGTGGATCTTCGACCAACTTTCCAAGAGCCCATTCACCAAAAATTTTACGTTGCGGTAGGTCGTTCGGCTTCAATTCTTGCACCAGCTGTATTTTGAAAGGCATCACAACTAAATCCTTCCGCAAAATGTTCCACGTTGTTGAGTAACAGAGGCCCAATTGCTGCGAACGGCGACGAATCGGTAATTGATGGTCATCATTAACGTTGATATAGCTGCCGATATAGCTGCGATATTTTCTTCAGTTCGCACTCTACGTAAGCGTGTTGGTGGTTTAATGTCCAACAATGTAAATTTGGTGCGAAATTTAGTCACAATAGCCCGAATAGCAGCTTCAGTGGGTCGATTAAACTGACCATAAAATGGAAAAAGCGCGCGATGAACTTACTAACAGAGCACGCATTTTGATAATAAAATTCAATAGTTTGCAAGCGTTGTTCGTTTGTAAGACAATTCATGGTTAAATTATAGACCAAACTGAAGATGTTTGACAGTGAAACAAAATACGAAACGTGCGTCAGCTGTTTAAAACACTGTTGTCAAAAAGATAATAGCTAAAAAATCAACCCTTTATGTATTACATTCTCTTTTTTTTCCCTCTTTTTAATGAAGGTTTTTAGTGGCTTTTCCTTCTAAATTTAAAAAAAAATGATGTATTGTATATTTATATTATAGTAGTAAGGTACTTTTACCATATCTCTGTAATTCAAAATTTTTAAATTGTATGTATTGTAGATTTTATGCCACAATAAAAGAAATGTTAAAATGTATAGCATGTTTACATTCCGTTGACCTGTGGTTATATCCATTACATTTGAAGTATCTTAGGACTTCGATTATATCATAAATCTTACATCTTTCCCAGAAAATGTTTAGTTTTCCCAGTTCCATCATTTTTACGAAAGATTCTTCATCGATTTCAATGACCGCGTTATAGTTATTTTAATTTTTCTTTTTAATTTCAAAATATTTTATTGCTTTTTTCAATCATAGAGTTTTGTCTACTTAACTTTTCTAAAAGTCAGTTTGATGTCAGTGTTTTGATAATTATAGTCGACATAAAGCCCACTTTATCGTTACCACCTAGTGACAAAGTTAAAGCCAACCGAAACATCGTTTTAAATATTTAATGTGGAGTTAAGCTTATATGTCATGTCATTTCAGTGAAAGAATTTTGTGAACATGTTTTCTGAAGATGAAGATTGCGATATTTTTGAAGACTTTAATTTAATGCGCAAACCTAAAGTTTATAAAAATCGTGCCAATCCTTTTGAGGAGCTTGAGGATGGAGAATTTTACAGAGCCTCATGTTTTTTAGCCTCATGTTGTGTAACTCCTTTCGCTGTTTAATGTCAAGCGTATGAAACTCTCTTGCACGTTCAGTGTCTTTTTTTGCTTTCAAAAGCAGCTCTTCCGCATGACGCGCTTGCAACAAGTGAAGTTCTGCTGCTTGAGAAGTGGCTTCTTTTGCTTTCAAAAGTAGATTTTCCGCATGACGCGCTTGCAACAAGTGAAGTTCTGCTGCTTGGGAAATGACTTCTTGAATATTCCCGTGCCGACATCACCTGGTACTTTGTTGTCGGTACCATGTTTCCCGTCGCTTTGATAGCTTTTTTGGTAGCTGTTCTCGCTTTTTTTGCACAAATCTTCATCCTTGTATATTGCTGCCCGATTTTATCACCGCTTCTGACGTATCCAACAGCAATCATGCCGATTCTGACTGCCTCCCAAGCAGCCTTCTTCTTGTTGATCATCCGCAAGTCGTTGCCCTTGTCCTCGATTGTTAGCAATGGCTGCTCTATCAGCTGCCGCAACATTTCCTTTTCTATCCTATCCCAATTGTGCTCCCTTTCTCGCTTAGTCTGAAATTTAATCGTTCTTGTCATCTACCATATATCATGTTTAATTTTAAATAATACCTTTGTGTCCATTTTTTACGCTTAATTTTTAGACCCGCAAATTAAAAGATAAACAAACAAGCGAATGACAGCATTGAAAGTGCGTTTGTTTATCGTATGGTTTATTCGAACTGTCATTTTTAAGTGTGTTTGATTAAAAATTCTCATAGGTACGTTGTAAAGTAGAAACCAGCGGCAGGTTAAAAAGACTATTTTTGACAAAAAGTAAAAGCATGTTTTTAAATTAAAAGTTGCTTATAACTAGTTCGGAGTTAAACTCTTAATGTGGAGTCGACTATAAATTTGCGCCACTGTTTTTTAATTCTGTACGTGTTTTTTTCCTGTTCTTCCTTGAAATTTTCCGTAATGTTATTCAATTTCTTTATTGCGGCAACACTTTTTTTCACATATTTCCTGTGCTGTTTTCATTTTACGTCTCTCAGCTTATCTTTTTTTAATTGCTTCCAAGATGTTCTTGATTTCGTCCTCATTGTTCCGAAGAGATTGTCTAAATTTCTCCATGTATATGTGGGTTGATGTCGGCGTTGTTTGTTTAAAAAGGGTGCCGCGGTATATGTATGTATGTATGCTCTGGACCAATAAGTGGGTTGCGACGTCGATTGTTTACAATAGTTGAAATAATATATTAATCCGTAACATCAACAGGTAGTTAGCAGATTTTCACGATAGGCCGTTTAAGTGTTCATGTTTGTGTCCTTACAGTAACTACTCTTACCAAACTATCTGTACCAGGATGAGTAGAAATCACTCTTGCTAATGGCTATTTGCTTGGATTATATCGTTCGTCAACCACAAAAACAAGAGCCCTTTCTTTGATGTTCTGCGAAGGATGATGCCACTTCATAATTTCTTGTAGTCGTTGCAGATATTCAGTTGCCCATCTTCTCCAGCATTTGCCTTAACAGCTAATAACGCGAAAGTCTTGATTTCGGCAGATGTGTTGTATTTGCTTCTGGAACAGTTTTTATTGCTTCACCAGTAATAAAATGTCCGGGTGTGAGTGCTTCTAAATCACTGTGATCGTCTGATAATGGAAATTGGTATTGAGTTAAGAACTGCTTTTACTTGTATTAGAAAGGTAGAAAACTCTTAGTATGTGAGAACAGGATCCCCAATAACACGCTTGATATGGAATTTTGTAGATTTTACGGCCGCTTCCATTTCCCGCCGAAGTGGGGCGCACCGGTTGGGTTAAAGGACCACTTTGTGCCATCATTAGCTAGCAAATCTACTAAGTGTATTATATTATTAGATGCGCAATTAAACAATTTACGTAGTTCAGTGTCAGCACCAACAAAATTTGTTCCACAGTCACTTGTTAATGTGGAACATATTCCTCGCCGACCAGTAAATCGTTTATATGCGGCTAGGATGGTAATGTTCGGTTAGTAGGCAGCTGACCCATTATTTGCTTAGCTGTTGATCCTCGATGACGTGTACATGTAACGCAGCGATATCTGACTACACTTTTCTCGAATAACGGCTGGCCCTGAGGGTCAACAATGCAGAACTCTTTCCAGTTCTTACGCGTATCCCTTGAAGCCTTGTGCACCGAGGCCCGGAAAAGAATAGTTTCACATTTCAGGAAGTTGATAAGCAACTTCCAGTCATGACAAAATCCAGTTATTTTATTTGCATCCCGTTGCAACAGGGTGTTTATGATTACTACCTTCGGTGCTGATCTGTAAGCCACTAGGTCATCGGCATACGCGATTTGGTGTGGCATAGACCTTAGAAGATCTGCAGTAAATATAGCGAACAATAATGGGGATGCCACAGCCCCCTGTTGCAGACCGTTTTCTATACTAAATACTCTACTTGAAGTTACGCCGCCACATTTCACGACGAACTTCCTACCTGTTATCATATCATAAATCATGTATAGCAATGGTTTATTTATAGTCAGACCAACTTAAGGAAAAGGCCTTCTTAAATCATGTATAGCAATGGTTTATTTATAGTCAAACCAACTTAAGGAAAAGGCCTTCTTACCAAACGGTATCAAATGCCTTTTCCAAAGTCGACGCACATACTCACAACGCCACGGGCCACCACGAAGACAATCGTCATAATTTTTCCCTCACTAATGACAAGGTACTGGGTATATTCAAATATGAAAACAAATCTAACAAAATGTTGGAGTTTGTTGGACGAAGAGCTTAAATGTATTCCTTCTCCACTGATACTAATAAAGAGGTGAAGAAAGCAAAGGGGATAAGAAAATCTGTAACAAGCACATTAAATATAAGAGACTATCATAAATGTTTAGTTAAGAAACAATATCTTTATAAATCAATGTTCATATTTAAAAGCAAATAACATAACATGTATACACAAAAAATAAAAAAGTTAGCCTTAAGTTATGATGATACAAAAAGATATATATTAAGCGATGGAGTAAGCAACCTTTCATGGGAGCATTATAAAATAAATGATTAAAATGTGTTTTGATTCCTCCTAAGGGTTTTTTTGTCTTTCTGAGTTCTTTTGTCTTTCAGATGCCTTAATTTTCTCATGCGTTAACGTTTCGACATCACCAAATGGACAATAATCTGGATAGCGATTAGACTTTTAATTTGGTAAAAACTATCCATACATCGTCACCTCGCCGCCAAACACTTGTAATTTACATGCTAAAATGGAACCTGCAATCTTATTTTACTTAATGTTGATGATGATGATTTACCATTCCGCATTCGAAATAGTAAACAAGTAGCATCATCTGGAGTAGCGTAAATTTCACAATTATTTCGATACACCTTCATATCAGAAAATTTTATTTCAGTCCATCCACTTCGCATGTACAAAGTTTTTCCGTTTCCCTTAATTCTCACACCAAAACATTCCTGCTCACTGCAAAGTTATTTTACTAACTAACCCAGCTGATACCACTGTCGCCTAAATTTATATGGGTGAAAATGATTTTGCTTTCTTACTAATATCACCATTCCTTTCTAATAGCTCTTTATAAAGTTTAGCTGAGGTATCTTCTTCCTTCTTATCTTTGTTCGCTTCATAACTCTCATGTTGGGTCAACTGAGGCGATGAAAAAGTTTAAAGCCTACAAAGCATTTGCAAAGAAACAGACGGGTGAGTTTATTAAGTCATTAAAAAGTGTCAATGGAACCGAGTACAAAAATGAAAGCCTTGAAAAGTTCGTTCAACAGTTCTCTTTACCATACACCCCGCAGCAAAACGGGATAGCCCAAAGAGCCAATAGAACATTATTGAATATGACAAGGTGTGTAGAAATTGAGGCGCATTTGCCAAATATGTTATTTTTATTTACCATCACGGAGTACACAAAACACTACGTTCTCTAAGTGTTAACTCTCAGTATCGCTAAAATCAATTTCGTTGCAAAGTTCATTAAAAGTGTTTATACAGCTTGTAATAGGTTCATTACAACCATAGTTGGTTCTATGCCTCTTATTGTATAGTAAATTTCTCATCCGAAGAGATATTTGGGGAGCATATATATTCATGAGAAAAAGTAAGTCTGGTGAATTTACACGGCAATTAATAATATCGCGGATGAACATGGCTGACGCTGCCTTACGCCTGAAACTTAAGGTTTGCAAGCCTATTATTTTACATCTATCGTCATATTTAGGGAGTTCTTCGAAGGAATACAATTTACGGACAGCATATCTCGTGAAATTTTTTTGTACTCTTTCGAATCTGAGTTCTTGTGTATCATATGGGGAATCCCAAATGATGGAAGAATATTCTAAATACGGTCTGACTAACGAACAATAGATGGACTTAAGACTAGTTACATCCCGAAAATCTCTACTATTTCTTTTCAGAAAACCTAACATAGCATTAGACTTCACAATTGTATAATTATAATGGGATGCAAAATTTAAGTTAGTATCAAAAATTACACCCAGATCTTTAACCTCTTCTAGGCGACTAAGTCCATGATCATTTATGAAATAATCATAGACAATCGGGGATGTAATTCGATATGCCGTAAAGATATTACATTTTTGAATATTCAGCTCTAGTCCATTGTGCTTGCATCATTCCACTAGTGCATCCACATCCAATAGGAAATTATTACAATCAGTTAAACTATTTATAGATAAATACATTTTAAAGTCGTCTGCGAATGTTAGAATCTTACAATATTTGAAAATTTCGTGAACATCATTTATAAACAATAGAAGGAGTAATGGCCCCATATGGCTACCTTGTGGAACGCCCGTGATCTAAAACTATCGACCATTACCAATTGCTTCCTGTCCTTTAAGTAATTGGAAAACCACTCTAACATTGACAAATGGAATCCCAAAGACTTTAGCTTGTTTAAAAGCAAAGTGTGATGTACTTTATCGAAGGCTTTCGAGAAATCGGTGTAAAGTACATCAACTTGTAATTGATTTTCTAAATTTGTGTAAATGTAATTTGAAAATAATGATAAATTAGTTGTACATGACCTGCCCTGCATAAAGCCATGCTGGTTGTTAGAAATAATTTCTTTTACCATGAAATATAATTTTTCTTTTACAATACTTTCAAATAACTTTGGTATCGATGAAAGCTCGGATATTGGTCGATAGTTTTCTATTTTTTGCCTTAAACCGCTTTTATATATAGACGTCAGAAAAGAATACTTCCATTCATTTAAAAATTCACCCATTTTTAGGGATTGATTAAAGATAATTCTTAGTGCACGATAAAGCGAATTCAACTTTTTTTTAAAATACCAGCCGGGACCCCATCGGGGCCTGGACTGTAATTTACTTTAAGACTAGTTAAGGCATTTATTACATCCTGATCCGTAAATTCCAATACACCTATATCCAGAACCGCGGGTATATTAAAGTAATGGTTCATCGTTGTCTGGACCGGAGACCCATTATAGACAGACTCAAAAAAGTTGGCAAATAGGCCACAGGTTTCATCCAAGTTTGTTGAAGTTACGTTACCAAATTCCATTATCTTGGGCAAGCCCAAGGAATTTCTTTTTGAATTAACGAAATTCCAAAATGATGCACCATTGCTCCTTACCGAAGTTTCTACAGACAAGATGTATTGTTTATATAAAAATCTATTCAAGAACTCATATTCTTTCCTGAATCTCAAAAACCGTTCACGATTTAAACTCGTTTTATTTGAAACATAGTTTGAATATGCTTTCCTTTTAACATTTCGTAGATTTACTAAGCTTTTGTTTGTCCATGGAATTCTAAATCGATTTCTATGACGCGTTTTAGGAACAAATGACTCAAAATCAGAATTAATTTTATTCATAAATATATCATAGTTACCTTTCAAATTGGGGGAATCCAACAAGTCATCCCAATTGAATTGATTTAGGTACTCATGCAGTGCAACAAAATTGGTTTTAGCGAATTTATAAGTTAAGCCGGTACTGCTATTACTACAATTTCCGTAACAAAAAAATTTAAAATCCAAAAGTAAGGCCTTGTGATGAATTTTATTCGAATCAATCACATTCAAGGCTTCTGATATTATAAAGTTTACTTCATTGTTTAAAAATACTAAATCTAAAATTCGGTCTAAGCTATTTCGAATATTGTTTACTTGAAATAAGCTCAAAGATAAGAGACCATCTATTATCAAGCGCTCCCATTCATGAATAACATTAAATGGGATTAAATTATCATCACCATCCACGTTCCTCCAAGTAACGTCACCAATATTAAAGTCCCCCAATATACAAGGTAATTGATTGGCTTCAAGACGAGTAACTACTAATGTTATCAATGTGTTTTTGATACACATTGGCAACACTTTTTGGTGGAACGTAGGAGACGAAAATAAACATCTGATAACGGACGTCATCAACAAAATCGATAGACACACACATCTGCTCTACATCAATTGTTTGATGCACCAACATAACTTGCCGGCTCCTCACTAGATCTGCAGCGATCATTCCGATAAACAACATATGAGTGATCAAAAATTTCTGCAGAACAGATGTGCGGGTATAACCAAGTCTCTGTTAAAACAACAATATCATATTGGTGGTCAGAGAGAGAAATGAAAATTTCTTTTAATTTCGTTCTCATACCACCAACATTCTGATAATACAGAGAATAGGTTTTAACGGAGGTGCCTTGCCCTCGCAGCTGATCAGTGTTTATGTTTTGATCTTTGCGACGGGCAAAGCAGCTCCGTTTTTTTTAATGAATTTTTTTATTTTAATTCCCGACGGCCAATTTGACGAATCTAATGCACGGGCGTATGCACATTCGGGCAAAGTTATTTTAAAATTAATAAAGTTTAATTTGTTTAAGTCCGCGGTTGACTTAACAAGTTTAATACATTTAATGCCACCGTCCGGCGAGTTCAACTTGGATGAAATGTAATTCTTCACGGCAGTTTCCGTAGTGTTAACATGAAAACCAGCTGCGTCTTTCGTGGGAGTCGCGACAAGATCGGAAGCAGACGCGTCGTTGCCTACGATTTGTTTATGTTTTTTTTCGCGTTTAGATTTTTCGCGTTTTCACTAATTCCCGATGTTGGGGCTACGGTTGGTTCAACTGAGCCGTCCGTTACCAATGGCGTTTCACTGGCATTCGTGTTCTGTGAAGAATTACACTACATTTCACGAATTTCCGATTTTATTATGCTCAATTCCTTTGTCATAGAAGTGAGCTTATTTATCAATCCCAAAAATGGAACATTATTGCAGATTTTGCACTTATAGCATACACTGTCTGTTGATTTAATGAGTGAAACTTTCTGCAGCAAAATCCTCCGCAGCTAATAAATTCTGCAGACAGAATGCCAGTATTACATTCACCACAATTATCCACAATTTTCGAGTATTTTAATTAATTTATTAATATTCAAAAATAAAAGCACAAATGTTTCGACGCGACCGATCTTGACTTGACAGGTCAAAATGCAATTTGGAGGACCTTCTCCGTTTCGAGCGGACAATTTAGGTTTAAGAGCCGGGACTGTCATTTTTCACCTTTGGGGGTGAAAGAAAAGAACTCCAGCGACGACATCCTTAGGTATTCTTTAACTTGATTGTAATCATCCACTGTCTTGCAGTGGGTTGCGTGCTTTTCAGCACCTTTATTTTTACATATAAAAAAATTACCTGAACCTACGGCCTCCTTGTACAACTCGGCAGTTTGCTCAATATCTGCCTTGTAGATGTTGATGGGTAGCACTTTGTCATTTTTTAGTGTCTGCTGCTGCTGCGGTTGAGTTCCTGGCTGCTGCTGTTGAGTAGCTGGGACTTGTCGCTTTTGTGTAGCTGGCTGCTGTCGGTGTTGTTTTGCAAGTCGCTGCTGTGTTTCTTTGTCATTACTTTTTGGTGTTGTTGGCCCTTTGACTCTTGGTTCAACTTTCTCCTCGCTAGAGTTCTCGCTCTCAGCTCTCTTATTTCATGGAGGAGTCGCTGAACCTTCTCTTGTATGTCGCCAACTATGTTTAGCTTCAGACGAATTACTCGCTCCACTTCGTCTTCTGTGGCGGAGGCGAGGGAATCAAAGCTGTTGCTGCTGACATGATACATACTGTACATACTTCTGAAGAACTTGATGACGCCTCCTCACTCTGCTCTTCCCCCTGCAGCCCAGCGGGTGAGGCATTGGTGTTGCGGCGTTTTGTGTTTTTGGGAGCTGTTTTCTTCCTCCTCCTTTTTGCTGCGCCTTCTGTGGGCACCGTTGACTGGTGGCCTGACTCTGCCAGCGGTTGCTGTGGGTCATTGGCCGCTTGTACGAGCGCCATTTCCCGCACTCACTAGTGTATTTATGAAGCACGGGAAAAAAAAATATTTTTTTGGTTGAGTCCCCGAACTGGGGATCGAACCGTGACTAGTAGAGTCAAGACCAGCGACTCTTTTTTTTTTTTCCATGTAATTTTGTTTTATTTAATGAAATATACTTACTTGCTAGACAAAAGTACTTAAAACTAGCTTAACTAACTTAAGAATTTACAAATGTTCTTAATACTAACCTACTGACCCTATGCGGGTACTCTAAGCTAATCTAATCTACGTTATGAATGTACCTTTCGGCTTAATCTATGTTTTTTTTTTTTTGTTTAGTCTTTACGACAATCTTTTATAAAAATTTTTATTTGCCAAGAAAATTTTTTTGAAAACTTGGCTAAACTAGACTTACTTACTTAACTACTTAAACTACCTTATACTAACTTACTCTAACATAAAACTTAAGACTATCTTAACTATGTCCGTAACAGTACGGACACGTGCACCAGGGCGTATATTTTAAGTATATGCCTAACATATATATTTTATACGCCGTGGTGCACCTTTTTTTTTTCTTTTCTTATTAGAGTTTTTTAATTTTTTTTTTTTGGGCGGGATTTTTTTTTTAATTTTTTTGGATTTATTGTTTTTTAATGTTTTTGGATTTTTTGTTTTTTAATGTTTTTTTTTTTTTCTTAGTAGCTCCCTTAAACCTATGTAAGTTGGCCACTATGGTCAACTATCTGGTCATCTAGAAAAGCCAGCGGTGGCGGAGACTGGTTTTGGTGTAACCACCAGTAAAATAGCCGTTCTTTGGCAGACTCTTTCCTGTCACGAGCGGGGATCGCTCTACTGAACCGAAGAAGATCCTCGTGGGTGCGAGCGACATCCGGTTCGTATTGGAGTCGCCTGTCCACTGTTCGGCGTACGACATGGAAGATAACAGGGCATCCGTCTGTATCCTGTATTAGCCCAATCGTGTCTAAATAAAGGAATGCTTCGGGAGGAATAAAGCCGTTAAGGCGCACCCTTTCATGGTACATGATATTGGGGTAATAAGCCCCGAAGATCAGACTGTTGGAAGAAGTCATAGCCCGTGCAATGTGCCTTCTGATCAGCTTAATAATAAAATTATCTATCCTGTTCAAGTTTGCCTCGTTGTACAGGACCTCGTTAGGATAGTACTTCTTGTACTCGGACTCGGGTGTACGATACAAACGGAGACAGCTCCTAAGACACTGTCTCTCGAACAACCTCATCTTTTCCACCTGGGAAGGACTCACGTTGAACCACAGGGGACAACCGTACGCCATAATTGGCCGGATGAGGGCCATGTAGCAGATTACCTTCACCCTGGTATCAAGTTGGCTGCTGTAAAACAACCTCCTTGCCGCAGCAAAGGCTTTTCTTGCTTTCGTCAGAGCAATATCTATATGTTTGTCAAAATACAGATATTGATCCAGCCAAATGCCAAGATATCTAACTACACTTTTCACAGCTAACGGCCGTCCCTGCGGGTCAACTATGCCGAACTTGCGCCAGTTTTGGCGCGTATCCCGCGGTGCCGTGTACAACGGGGTCCTGAAAAGGGTAGTTTCACACTTCAGGAAGTTGATAATCAACTTCCAGTCGTCGCAAAATCGCTGAATTTTTTCGAAGTCACGCTGCAACAAGATATTTATTACTTCGACCTTCGGACCTGATCTGTACGCTACTAGATCGTCGGCGTACGCAATTAAGTGCGGCATGGAACCTATAAGATCCGCAGTGAATATTGAGAACAAGATCGGCGAACCAACAGCCCCTTGTTGAAGACCATTTTTAATGTCAAAGACCGTGGTAGAAGTTACGCCGTTACTTTTCACGACGAACTTTCTACCTGTTATCATGGCATAGATCGTATATAGCAATGGTTTACTTATGCCGAGTCTGACCAGCTTGAGGAAGAGACCCGCCAACCAAACGGTGTCGAACGCCTTCTCCAAGTCAATCAGACAGGCACCCGTGCACTGATTTTTGCTTTTATTCCATTGAATGTCGGATACCAGCTTTGACGCGGCATGTATGGTATAATGCCCCGCCCTAAATCCGAACTGGTTGTCCGGTATTATTTTATTTTCATCAGCCCATTGTTTCAGAACTCCTATGACTATCTTTTCAAAAACCTTGCTTATGCAGGGAAGAAGACTGATCGACCGGAGATTTGTCGGGATGGATTTGTCTTTGTCCCGTTTAGGGATCGGTTGCACTACAGCTGTTTTCCAATGCGCCGGGTAATGTGCATTACTCAGCGCGTT
Organism: Eristalis pertinax; assembly: GCA_907269125.1. Lineage (NCBI taxonomy): Eukaryota > Metazoa > Arthropoda > Insecta > Diptera > Syrphidae > Eristalis > Eristalis pertinax. The sequence goes on from OU026145.1 coordinate 89,124,701, forward strand.
GTTGAACAATGTTGTGTAAATTTGGACCGCTTCGGGGGGAAGATGGCGAAGCACAATATTCGGTATTCCATCGATTCCCACTGACTTTTTCTTTTTCAGCGAGTTGAAGATACCCTGAAGATCTTCTTGGGAAATCAAGATGTGATTTACATCGTAGGCGACGGCACTATGTGCCATATTATCGTCACTGAACCTGGTGAAACCTGGATTCTCGGATCGCCATTGACTTATCTCGTTGCGGAGATAGAAGTGGTTTAGCAAGGCTCTGTTCTCCAGATCGTGATTCGGCCTACTAACCTCGTTGACCGTATACACTCGCTGGAACACAGCACCAATAGCTTTAACCTTCTCCTGGGGATCTTCAACCACGAAGAAGTCATTGTCTAGCACTGCCTCACCTGGATCGATGCCAATTGAAGTCAGTAATTGTTCGTTATCTGTCGTCCTGGGAAGTCCAACGACCTGAATGTCATTTTGATCTTTCCTCCGAAATATTTTATTTACTTGCGGGAACATACCCGGGTTGTTGGATCGTACAGCCCGGATTTTATTGCCCCAGTGCAAGCTTATAGCCAAGCTGTAATTTATTCGAATTAACTGTTGGAGGTTCTTGATCTCAGACTTCAGTGCCCTGACTTCCGCGTTTTGTGGATCTGTAAACCGTCTACTTTTGTCTTTTAGTCTACTTTTGTGCACGTGAAGTGCATCGATGGTAGCATTTCGATAAACATCGCTGTCATCGATTTGTACTACCTTCGGAATGGTTTTCTCCATGGTTCGTTTTATTACGTCGTCCATTTGTATGAGGTACCTGTCAACCTCTTCGTTCGTCAGGTTTCTGTTAGTCGGCGGATTGATCTCACTCGAACGTAGTTCTGTGGATAAAGTCCTGGAGAAGCGTGGCCAGCGGACCTTATTGTAATTATAAGGGTGCCTCTGGACATATTCCTCCAGTTCTTCCACCTCGTTCGGGAGCTGAATATCCGCGAAGAGCCCGCAGTGGTCACTCTCGTACTCAACCGCAGTTAAACAGTTCCGTGTGCGTCTTTCCACGTCCAGTATAGTCAGTCGTTTGTCTATCAGCATCAGATCCAGATAGGACCCGCTTCTGGGAAAGGATGGCCTATCGATAGACCAGCGACTCTACCCAACCGGCTGACTGCTGCTCTTGAAAACTTGCGGCACTTGCTCTACTTGACTACCGCGATTAACTTTCTTTGATTAGAAGCCGAATCACTCGCGAGCTACCACTGCACAGTTCAGATGTCTGTGAACGACTGAGCAGTCTGTTACTATTTTGAATTGGATTCCGAGCAGATACGCCCGCAACTTCTGGAGACATTTCATGATTGATTACGCCTCTAATTCATAGCTAGTGTAGTTCTTCTCCGATGTTGCTGTTTTGAAACTTAGATAGAATGTGGGATGCAACTCACCATCATCGTGTTCCTGTAACAGGGTACCTCCATATCCTATTAGACTAGCATCCGTATGAAGTTCTGTCGGTAACGCTGGATTAAACAGCTTCAGTACCGGTTCCTTACACAAATACGCCTTCAATGTGTTGACGGCCGCAATCTGTTCTTCTCCCATATTAAACTTCACCGCCTTAGACAACAAGTCCGTTAGCGGTTTTACAATTTGTGAGTAAGCTGGGATGAACTTTGGAAAAAGCCCGTCAATCCCACAAAACTTTGAATCTGCTTCACACTGTTTGGTATAGGGAATCTCTGCACAGCCTTTACCTTTTCCATTGATGGTTTGATGGCTCCGTTTTCCACTATGTGTCCCAAAAATTCAACGGATCTGCTTAAAAAGTTACACTTTTCCCACTTGATTTTTAGTCCGAACTCCCCGGCTACTTTTAGCACTACCCCAAGTTTCTCCAGTACTTCTACTTCATCTTTTCCGAAGATCACGATGTCGTCGACGTACACCAACAAATACTGCAACACAAGCTGTCGGCAGATTTGGTTAATGAATCTTTGAAACGCGGCAGGGGAGTTACACAGGCCGAAGGGTACTTTGCAAAACTCGTACTGGCCATCTTGTGTTACAAGCGCCGTGTACTTCCTACTAGATTCAGCGACGTCAACATGAAAAACTCCATTCTAAAGGTCCAATGTCATAAAGACCTTTGAGTTATGCAGTTGCTCCAACACTTCTTCCATCACGCTCATCGGATATCGGTCTTTAATCACTTTCATGTTCAGTTCTCGGTAGTTCGCGCATAATCTGTAGCTGCCATCCTTTTTCTTGACGAGTACAATTGGGCTGGCGTATTCTGATCGGCTTTCCTTCCTCCAGCCACTCCTGTATTTGGTCCTGCACTACTCTCCTCTCTACTGGTGCTAGTCTCCTAGCTTTTCGATATACCGGCATCTCGTCCATCATTACGATGTTCATTTGCGTGCATGACTTCGTCGGTGTTTTCGGTCCACTCGTATAGCTTCACTGTTCTTATTTATCACCGTTGTTTCTATTTTGAAGATGTCGTTTTCCTCCAACTGAAGAGATTTTGTAGTCTCTCCCGTCTCTACCACAGCATTATTAATAATTTTGACTCTTCCACGGCTGATCAGTAAATCAACGTTCACAGCTGTTTTTACCTGATTGCCAAGACTATTGTGGAATTTATTTCAAACATGTATTTCGAAAGAACAAACTTAGCTACAAAAAAGGGAAAAAGGTGATTGACAGGAGACGAATATGACATTTGTCATCAAGGAATAATAATGCAAACAGTGTTGCCATGTAGTGACTTATTGTGGAATTCCAATACTTCCGGTTGGATCCCCATTGGGGACACAACCAGATATTTTTTTTTCCGTGGGTCACACACTAACATAAGTGTGAGTGCGGAAAATGAATGACAACGAGCGGTCCGCCCGCGTAGAAGCGGTCAATGACCAGCAACAACCGGTGGCAGAACCAGGCCACCAGTCAACGATGCCCACAGAAGGCGCAGTGAAAAGGAGGAGGATCAAAGCGCCACTCAAAATTGCAAAACGCCGCAATACCAGTGCCTCACCCGAAGGGCTGCAGGGGGAAGAGCGAGTAAGGCGGCGCCGTTGTGTACATCAGCAGCTGAGTCAGGGGAAGAAGGAGAAGAGACGGTGCAGTAAGTCTCCGATGGAGCGGAAGGCCTGTTCGCTGTCAGCAGCAACAGCTATGATTCCCTCTGACACAGAAGATGAAATCGAGCGCGTACTTCATATGAAGCAAACGCTTGCTGAAGATATGCAGGAGAAAGTTCAGCGACTCTTGCATGAAATCAGAGAGCTGAAAGCAAGAACCATTGCGAGGAGAATGCTGGATCAGCAGAAGCAGCAACAACAACAAATGGCAAAGAAGCCGCAGCAACAGAAGAGGGCTACAGTGCAGCAACAACAACCACCACCAGCTGAACACCAACAGCAGCTGCTAGTATCTCAGCAACATTAAAGGCCAGCTACGCAACAGCAACAGCTGTCAGAAACAAAGAAACTGCCAGCAGAACATCCACAACAACTGCCAGCAGTTCTGGAATACCTGAAGATTTCGACGCTCGAGTTCCTTCATCCCATAAAGCGAAAAATGCCAGTCCCGGCTGTTGAAAATTACTTGGCCGCTCGAGACGGAGAAGGTCCTCCAACTCCTCAAAGAGCATGTGTGTGACGGCATTGAGTTCATCGCGGTCAAGCCCTTCACCACAGCTAAGGCAAAGAGGGAGGGGCGGAAATTGCCCTATTGTGCAGATTACACCCACAAGCAAAGTGGATAATCTAAAGAAGATAAAGTTCTTAGATTACCACGAATGAATCTGAGACAGTATACGAAGGCGCGATGGCATTGCACAATGCTTTCGCTGCCAAAGGATCGGGCACGCAGCGTCGAACTGCCAGCCTCGATGCGTTAAGTGCGGAGAAAACCACAGTGCGGATAATTGTCCCTAATCTGGGGCAAGAGGGAGCAGCTGACAAAAGTCAGCTCAAGTGCGTACTCTGCAGGAACGCGGGGCACACCGCTTACTACCGAGGTTGACCTAAATTCCAGGAGCGCAAAGCAAAAATGGTTCCACAGAAGCAGCCCCCAGTGAAAAATCCACTCGTAGAACGACCCTAGTAGAACGACTGTATCAGAGGGCGATTCAGTCTTTCGATGTCTAAAACTGGACTCGGAGGAGAACTATTTCATTTTGGCCGGGGACTTAAATGCCCGACATGGTTATTGGGGAAACATAGTTTCCAATAGTAGAGGGGACCAGCCTTACAGCTGGTATTGCTTGCACAGTGTCGAGTATAGACTCGATTTGAAAGCAACAGAGATCTCGTCCTTCCCCAGAAGCGGCTCTTATCTGGATCTCTTGCTGTTTGACGGAAGACTGCAGCTGACAGACACAAACTCACAAACGGTAAACTGTTTGAACACTTTGGTGTATCTCAGTGACCATTGCGGACTCAGTGCCGAAATCAAGATCCCCAACGATATTGCGGAATTAAGAGAGTTTGTTCAAACGTATCCCAACAATTACAGTAGGACACGCTTGCCACGCTTCTCCAGACAAATGACGAGAGCATTCTCCTCGAATGCGCTCCACATACCGTCCAATAGAAAGTTGTCAAACGAGGCGATATCTTATACAATTGGACGAGCCAATAAAACGAACAATGGACAGTACGATACCACGGTATACACGCACAAACAACGAACACTTGTACCGCAATGCGACAATAGACGCACTCCACCAACAAAAAAGTAGACTGCTGTCAAGATTAAAAACCTTGTATGGACGGTTTACTGACAGACGAGATGCTGTTAAATCCAACAACCCGAGCATGTTCCCGCAAGTAAACAAATTCTTTCGCAGTAAGCGTAGCGATCTTCCGTGTCTAAAGCTCCCCAGAACGACGGACAACGAACAAATACTGACTACAGCAGGTATTCATCGGGATAACGCGGTACTCGACTGTAACTTCTTTGTGGTCGAAGACCCGCATGAAGAAATGGAGGTACTAGGCGCGGTCTTTCAGGAAGTGTATAAGGTGAATGTGGGTGTTCACCCAAACCACGACCTGGAGAACTACGTACAATCTAGCAACTCGCAACTTCGAGAAGACATGCAACAATGGCGATCTGAGAACATCGACTTCGTCGTGTTCAATAAAGATAACATGGCAGATAATGTCATCGCCGACGAAGGGATTCATCCCCCGTTCATAGCGAAGACAAAGCTCCAAGCGGTCTATAATGCACATTATTCGGAGCATTGGAAAACTGCGATTGTGCAACCCATATCCAAGCGCGGTAAAGATTCTTCGAATCCGTACAACCTCCGGTCAATTAGTCTCCTTCCGAACGTCGGCAAGGTATTCGAGAAGGTGATAAATAGAGCTCTGATGACCTGGACAGAGGACAAACATATTATTCCGGATATCCAATTCGGTTTCAAAGCGGGGCATGACACTATTCATGCCGTGTCGAAACTGGTGTCGGATATCCAATGGAACAAGAGCCAGAAGCAATGTACGGGTGCCTGCCTGATTGACCTGGAGAAGGCCTTCGACACCGTATGGTTAGAAGGACTTTTTTACAAGCTCAATGGGCTAGGCATTAGTAAACCACTGCTGTACCTACTGTGTAACATGCTTACTGGTAGAAGGTTCGTCGTCAAGAATGGCAATGTGACCTCTGCAAGTATTTTTGAAGTAAAAAATGGTCTCCAATAGGGTGTCGTTAATTCGCCGATCCTGTTAGAGATTTTCTTGAGCGATCTAATAAGTTCTCTTCGTCACGTAATTCCGTACGCCGACGACTTGATTGTGTACAGATCAGGTTAAAAGATCGAGGACATCACTACTCTCGCGCAGGGTGACTTCGACCCATTCATGAGAAGTTGCGATGACTGGAAGTTGAATATCAACCTTCAGAAGTCGGAAACTATACTGTTCAGGACCCCGCTGTATAAGGCTTCGGCGCATACGAAAAAGAATTGGCGAAAGTTCTCAATTGTTGGGCGACACTGGCGCAAAGGACTGCAATCAGATGCCTAGGAATCGGGCTGGATCAATATCTATATTTTAACAAACTTGTAGATGCTGCTCTGGCCCGAGTCCGAGGCGCTTACGCTCTTACAAAGAGACTGTTTTACAACAGCCAACTCAATGCTAGGGTAAAGTTAATCTGCTACATGGCCCTCATCCGGCGGGTGTTTGAAATTGCTTGTTTTAGGGCTTGCCTTCGCTTTTACAGAACACCAGAGTCCCAGTACAGAAAATTCTACTCCAATGAGGTTTGAGGATACCAGTGGACAATTTCCTGTTGATATTGATTGGAGGCCATACTGCCAGAGCGATGAACTCAGTCAATAACTTGATCTCTGGGGGTACCATGAAAGGGTACGTCATAACGGCTTCGTCCTCCCAGAAGCATTCCTCCATTTGGACAAACACGGTCTGATACAAGACAAAAATGCGGTACCGCTCCTGTTTCACATCGCCCGTTCAACTATGGATGGACGACTCAACCACGACCGTTCCATCGCACAACGAGCTGAGGAGAGTCTCCTCCGGTTCAGTACAGCGGTATCGAGTCGGGATATGCGGGATGTTGCTATGCAACATCGAAAGTTCTGGTGGCTGCGGAGCGAGGGAACTCCAGCGTCAAACCCTTTAGACCCGGGGTAAATAGAGTAGTGCGTATACCCTTATGGGGCGCAGTCGGTCACTGTCTTGCAGTGGATATTTAAGATGTACATATGCACATAATAAAAAAAATAAAAAAATGGACAAAAAATGCATCTATGTATACAAGACGATACATATATGCATTTATGTACATAGGGATATATGCGTATACATATTTGTATATGGGTATACGCATATGTGTATGCATATTTATGTAGATTAGTTTAAGTTAGTTGTTTAAGTTTATTTTAAGGTGGGATATAAGGTAGCTTGTAGTTTTTAAATAAAATAAAGTCAAGTCATTATGTCCCTAAATATAAGTATCTATTTTACTCATTGTTAAGTTAGGTCGAAAGACATAGTTTAAGGTTAAGTTTAGCTTAGAGTGCTCGCCGAGAGCCAGTAAGTTAAAAATAGTAAAATTGTTAGTCCAACTAGTTTCAAGCATTTTTGTCTAGTACGTAAGTTTACATTGAAGTTAAAATAAAAATTAATTAAAAAAAAAATAAATGATTCAATCCAAAACCAACTCCAAGAGAAAAGACAAAATTCCATCGATCTGTGTCTTGCGAAAGTCCGGAAGAGAAGTGCATTCCCTTTTCAGCGAAGCAAACATCTCCCACTATTGCATTAAGAAAATTTCCATTGGCTTCAAATCATTTGCGAAACCACTGATAGCCACAATGCAATTTGTTCAGTTAAAAACTGTCAGTTTTTCCATCAGCAAGGTCACTCAAAATCGTTTTGTACGGTCTAGATGAAATGCCCACCAAAACTCGTAAATATGCATTAGTATCGCTAGGGCTAAAAGTGCAAACTGTTAAAATAATTAAAAAGAACTACGGTGCTTATAATGATGCGTTCTATTTAATATTCTTGGAATGTGCTTCTACTAAATTAAATGTTCTGAAAAAAAATGTCCGCTCAATATTTCGAACACAAGTTAAGTTTGAAGCAACGCAACAAAATTACGCAATGAGACAATTGTAAAATGTTTGGCCACGGCGAAAAAAATTGCCGTATTAAAACACTTTGCGAAATCTGCGCTGAAAATCACCACACAAATGAGTGCAAGTCAGCAGAACACACAAGTCAAACGATCCAACACGTGAAAGCCGCAAATCATTTATAGACATAAGATCTCGACAGTCTAACAAAAACAGCACTCAATTGTCTAGAGTGTTCTGTTGCCCAGAAAATCCCACAACGTAGTGGGATATAATTGGCAGGAAATGTTTCCGAGTGAAATAGAACCAGTCCATATTGATGCAGTAGTGAAATATTTCACTGACTCGTTGCTGGACTGTATTAACAAATCGGTCCCTAAAAAAATTACCCAGTGGAACAAACACAACGTGCTTCAACGTGCTTCCATCATCGAACTAATTAAAATCAGGAATTTTGCCAGGCACAGATGGGTAAGAACTTTTATGAACTTGACTTTTTGACTTTTATGAACTTGAATCTAGAAATTTTTTATATTATTATTATATTTTAGTAATATTTATTATTCTTATTTATTATTATTATTATATTAGTATTTACATTTTATTTTTTTTTTATTATTATAATCTTGAATCTAGACGTTATCTAGACGAATAAAATAACATATTCTGGCTATTACGAACCAAAGTTTGAACAGGAAACTGCAAGAACTAGATAATCGTAGCAAACCCTTTTGGAATTTAGTTAAAATTATAAAACGTAGAAACCATATCATTCCAGCGCTGAGAGAACAAAATTCGATACTAGTTTCGAATGACGAAAAATCGAATGCTGTGGCTAAGGTTTTCTGTACCAATCATTCTGTTGGAAATAACATAATTAGTAGCGAGAAAAGTTTAGTACAAATGGCCATAGCCCAAATTAATAATCAAGTCTCAACTAATGATGACATCCATCTCATATTAACAGAAGATCTGAAAGTTGCTATAAGAAATTTAAAGAACACAAAGTCTGAAAAAACAGTTGTCTAAAAATAGGTTACTTTCCTCGAGAATGGAAAACATCAAAAACTATACCCATTCCAAAACCAGGAAAGACCCATGCGAAACTAGGAGTTACCGTCCTATAAGCTTAATAAGTTCAATAAGCAAATATTTTGAAAAAATTATCAAACATAATTACTATTCTATCTCGATGCACGCAACGCTATATTTGCTGACGACACAAGCATCTTTGCGTCCGATTCGTTGAATTGTAACGTCGTAACCAAATTGCAATCAGGTGCAAATGATGTAGAAAAATATCTCAGCAAATGAAAAATTAAATTAAGATAAAAACAAAAATTAGATTCAAAGACTGCCTTTTTTTACCAGAAAAAGAAAAGCCTGCTTCTTACCAAGCAACCAAATCGCAATTAATAACATTGAAACAGATTGGAAATCAAGTGCTAAGTACCTTGGGGTGCATCTCGACAAGACTACACCTACAATCTTCATATTCAGAGTATAATTAAAAAAGTCAACTTAGCAATAAGAATTCTATATATTTTCATAAATCGAAAATCCAAATTAAGTAATACTAATAAGCTTGCCATCTTTAAAACAATATTCCAACCAATTATTTTTTACGGTTCTACAGTACGGGGCCAATGTGCTAAAACCCATATACGCAAACTACAAGTTACACAGAATAAGTTACTCAAAATGAACTGAATTTTTCTACCAATGAGCTACATAAAATATCTAATATTGAAAAAGTTCGTACTAGCCTAAGTAAGTTATTTGAACGATATAAATGGTCTTATAACCAATCCGAAAACCACTCGATATCAAGTTTACTTAACGAAACACATTGTTTTTCATTTTAGTTCATTTTTATTTGCTGAATTCATAACAAACACTTAAACACTAGACAAAAATGCTTAAAATTAGTTGGACGAACATTTTTACTACTTCTAACTTACTGGCCCTAGGCGGGCACTCTAAGCTAAACTTAATCTTAAACTATGTCTTTCGACTTAACCTAACAATGCATTTTTAAAAGTAAATAAATTTAACCGTAATTTAAGATTAAGAAAATTAGAAAAAACTTAATATCAGAACTGATTATACTAAAACTTATATACTAACTTACTTACTACCTTAAAATAACTTAAACTACCTTAAACTAAACATACATACATATACATATGTGTATATTATGATATACGCACATTTATATGCATATGTCCTTAATGTACATGTGTATACACCTAAGTACACAAGTGTACACATGTGTCAACTCTTTTTTTCTTTTTTTTTTATTTATTTTTTTTTTTTTTTTAATTTTTTTATTTTTTTTTATTTTATTTTTTTTTATATACATATATACAAGTTAACACTACCCTAAAAACTACACTAAGATATGTAGGTCGGCCATAGGTTGCGGCTGATAAAATAGCGTTTAATCAGCTGCAAGATAAAGACTGATATGCACTGCCCGTTTTTAACCCGGGTCTAAAGGGTTCGATGAGGGAGTTCCCTCACTGCACAGCCACCAGAATTTTCGGTGTTGCATTGCAACATCCCGAACATCTCGCCTTGATACCGCCGTACTGAACCGGAGGAGACTCTCCTCAGCTCGTTGTGCGACGGAACGGTCGTGGTTGTGTCGCCCATCCACAGTCGAACGGGCGATGTGGAAGAGGAGCGGTACCGCATTTTCATTTTGTATCAGACCGTGTTTGTCCAAATGGAGGTATGCTTCTGGGGGGACGAAGCCGTTATGACGTACCTTTTCATGGTACTGAGGATTGTAGTAGTAAGCCCCAGAGATCAGGTTGTTGGTCGAGTTCATCGCTCTGGCAGTATGGCCTCGAATCAATTTCACCAGGAAATTGTCCACTCGTATCAGGTTCGCCCCGTTGTATAAGACCTCATTGGAATAGAATTTTCTGTACTGGGACTCTGGTGTTCTGTAAAGGCGAAGGCAAGCCCTAAGACAAGCCCTCTCAAACACCCGAATCTTTTCCATCAAGCTTGCACTCACGTTGAACCACACGGGACAACCATAGGTGAGCATTGGCCGGATGAGGGCCATGTAGCAGATTACTATCACCCTCGCATCGAGTTGCTGTTGTAAAACAGCCGCGCTCGGGCTAGAGCAGCATCTACATGTTTGTTAAAATATAGATATTGATCTAGCCAGATCCCCAGGTATCTGACTACAGTCCTTTGCGCCAGTGGTTGCCCGTGACACCCAACAATTGAGAACTTTCGACAATTCTTTTTTATATCCGCCGAAGCCTTATACAACGAGGTCCTGAACAGTATGGTTTCCGACTTCTGAAAGTCGATATGCAACTTCCAGTCATCGCAACTTCTCATGAATGAGTCGAAGTCACCCTGCGCGAGAGTAGTGATGTCCTCGATCTTTTTGCCTGATCTGTACACAATCAAGTCGTCGGCATACGCAATTACGTGAGGAAGAGAACTTATCAGATCGCTCAAGAAAATGTTGCACAGGATCGGCGAATTAACGGCACCCTGTTGGAGACCATTTTTTACTTCAAATATACCTGCACGAACCTTCTACGAGTAAGCATGTTACACAGTAGGTACAGCAGTGGCTTACTAATGCCTAGCCCATTGAGCTTGTAAAAAAGTCCTTCTAACCATACGGTGTCGAAGGCCTTCTCCAGGTCAATCACGCAGGCACCCGTACGTTGTTTCTGGCTCTTGTTCCATTGGATATCCGACACCAGTTTCGACGCGGCATGAATAGTGTCATGCCCCGCTTTGAAACCGAATTTGTTATCCGGAATTATATGTTTGTCCTCTGTCCAGTTGGTCAGAGCTCTATTTATCACCTTCTCGAATACCTTGCTGATGTTCGGAAGGAGACTAATTGACCTGAGGTTGCACGGATTCGAATAATCTTTACCTCGCTTGGATATGGGTTGCACAATCGCAGTTTTCCAATGTTCCGGATAATGTGTATTATTCAGAGCATTGTTAAACAGGATAGTGTACATCTTAACCACATCTAGAGGGAGATGTCTTAGCACAATGTTCGAGATCCCGTCGATTCCAACTGACTTTTTTTTCTTAAGTGATTCGAAGACCGCTTGGAGCTCTGTCTTGGCTATGAACGGGGGAAGAACCCCTTCGTCGGCGATGACATTATCTGCCATGTTATCTTCATTGAACAAGACAAAGCCGAAGTTCTCAGATCACCATTGTTGCATGTCTTCTCGAAGTTGCGAGTTGCTAGATTGTACGCAGTTCTCCAGGTCGTGGTCTGGGTGAACACTCACATTCACCTTATACACTTCCTGAAAGACCGCGCCTAGTACCTCCATTTTTTCTTGCGGGTCTTCGACCACAAAGAAGTTATAGTCGAGTACGGCGTTACCTGGATCAATAACTGCTGTAGTCAGTAATTGTTCATTGTCCGTCGTTCTGGGAAGCTTAAGACACGGAAAATCGCTACGCTTACTGCGAAAGAATTTGTTTATTTGCGGGAACATGCTCGGGTTGTTGGATCTTACAGCCCGAATCTTATTGTTCCAATGCATGTTAACAGAAAGTCTGTAGTTCTGAACAATTAATGTTTGAATGTTTTTGATGAGCGATTTCAGTGTCCTAACTTCCTCATCTCGTCTGTCAGTGAACCGTCTGTACAAGGTTTTTAATCTTGACAGGAATCTACTTTTCCGTTGATAGTGCGTCAATAGTCGCATTGCGGTACAAGTTTTCGTTATTTGTTCGTGTATACCGTGGTATCGTACTGTCCATCGTTCGTTTTATTGTCTCGTCCAATTGTATAAGATACATGTCAATCTCCTCGTTTGACAAGTTTGCGAGATTAGTTTCTCTCAGCTTTCTAATCTCATCGATTAGTTTCTGAGTTTCCTCCTTCAGGTCAGAAACCTTCTTTGGCGCGAATTATTGCCTCAGCCTCTTCTTCGGTGTCGGAGGGCATCGATTCAAAGCTGATACTGCTTATTGCAAATCGCCCCTCCCTCCCGTCTGACACATATGAATATGCATCGTCTTCTGCATCAGCCTCGTGTGACGTCTCGTTCAATGACGTGGACGCTGCACTCTCTTCCTCTTGGGGATTTTCGGCTGACGCTTAACTGCTACGTCGCTTTGAACCGGTGGAGGTCTGCTTTTTCCTCCTCCTCTTCGTTGTGCCGTCTTTGGGCACCGTTGGTTGGTGGCGTAATTTTACTGCCACCGGCTGCTGGTTCTCGCCGTCCGTTTCTAAGCGAAGCCCGTTCTCCTAGTAAGTTTTTTTTTTCTTTTTTTTTTTCTTTTTTTTATTGGAGTCGCCTGTCCACTGTTCGGCGTACGACATGGAAGATAACAGGGCATCCGTCTGTATCCTGTATTAGGCCAATCGTGTCTAAATAAAGGAATGCTTCGGGAGGATTAAAGCCGTTAAGGCGCACCCTTTCATGGTACATGATATTGGGGTAATAAGCCCCGAAGATCAGACTGTTGGAAGAAGTCATAGCCCGTGCAATGTGCCTTCTGATCAGCTTAATAATAAAATTATCTATCCTGTTCAAGTTTGCCTCGTTGTACAGGACCTTGTTAGGATAGTACTTCTTGTACTCGGACTCGGGAGTCCGATACAAACGGAGACAGCTCCGAAGACACTGTCTCTCGAACAACCTCATCTTTTCCATCTGGGAAGGACTCACGTTGAACCACAGGGGACAACCGTACGCCATAATTGGCCGGATGAGGGCCATGTAGCAGATTACCTTCACCCTGGTATCAAGTTGGCTGCTGTAAAACAACCTCCTTGCCGCAGCAAAGGCTTTTCTTGCTTTCGTCAGAGCAATATCTATATGTTTGTCAAAATACAGATACTGATCCAGCCAAATGCCAAGATATCTAACTACACTTTTCACAACTAACGGCCGTCCCTGCGGGTCAACTATGCCGAACTTGCGCCAGTTTTGGCGCGTATCCCGCGGTGCCGTGTACAACGGGGTCCTGAAAAGGGTAGTTTCACACTTCAGGAAGTTGATAATCAACTTCCAGTCGTCGCAAAATCGCTGAATTTTTTCGAAGTCACGCTGCAACAGGATATTTATTAATTCGACCTTCGGACCTGATCTGTACGCTACTAGATCGTCGGCGTACGCAATTAAGTGCGGCATGGAACCTATAAGATCCGCAGTGAATATTGAGAACAAGATCGGCGAACCAACAGCCCCTTGTTGAAGACCATTTTTAATGTCAAAGACCGTGGTAGAAGTTACGCCGTTACTTTTCACGACGAACTTTCTACCTGTTATCATGGCATAGATCGTATATAGCAATGGTTTACTTATGCCGAGCCTGACCAGCTTGAGGAAGAGACCCTCCAACCAAACGGTGTCGAACGCCTTCTCCAAGTCAATCAGACAGGCACCCGTGCACTGATTTTTGCTTTTATTCCATTGAATGTCGGATACCAGCTTTGACGCGGCATGTATGGTATCATGCCCCGCCCTAAATCCGAACTGGTTGTCCGGTATGATTTTATTTTCATCAGCCCATTATTTCAGAACTCCTATGACTATCTTTTCAAAAACCTTGCTTATGCAGGGAAGAAGATCGACCGAAGATTTGTCGGGATGGATTTGTCTTTGTCCCATTTAGGGATCGGTTGCACTACAGCTGTTTTCCAATGCGCCGGGTAATGTGCATTACTCAGCGCGTTGTTGAACAATGTTGTGTAAATTTAGACCGCTTCGGGGGGAAGATGGCGAAGCACAATATTCGGTATTCCATCGACTCCCACTGACTTTTTCATTTTCAGCGAGTTGAAGATACCCTGAAGATCTTCTTGGGAAATCAAGATGAGATTGACTATGTGCCATATTATCGTCACTGAACCTGGTGAAACCTGGATTCTCGGATCGCCATTGACTTATCTCGTTGCGGAGATAGAAGTGGTTTAGCAAGGCTCTGTTCTCCAGATCGTGATTCGGCCTACTAACCTCGTTGACCGTATACACTCGCTGGAACACAGCACCAATAGCTTTAACCTTCTCCTGGGGATCTTCAACCACGAAGAAGTCATTGTCTAGCACTGCCTCACCTGGATCGATGCCAATTGAAGTCAGTAATTGTTCGTTATCTGTCGTCCTGGGAAGTCTAACGACCTGAATGTCATTTTGAACTTTCCTCCGAAATATTTTATTTACTTGCGGGAACATACCCGGGTTGTTGGATTGTACAGCCCGGATTTTATTGCCCCAGTGCAAGCTTATAGCCAAACTGTAATTTATTCGAATTAACTGTTGGAGGTTCTTGATCTCAGACTTCAGTGCCCTGACTTCCGCGTTTTGTGGATCTGTAAACCGTTTGTGCAAGAGTTTGAGTCTTGACAACAGTCTACTTTTGTGCACGTGAAGTGCATCGATGGTAGCATTTCGATAAACATCGCTGTCATCGATTTGTACTACCTTCGGAATGGTTTTCTCCATGGTTCGTTTTATTACGTCGTCCATTTGTATGAGGTACCCGTCCACCTCTTCGTTCGTCAGGTTTCTGTTTGTCGGAGGATTGATCCCACTCGAACGTAGTTCTGTGGATAAAGCCCTGGAGAAACGTGACCAGCGGACCTTATTGTAATTATAAGGGTGCCTCTGGACATATTCCTCCAGTTCTTCCACCTCGTTCGGGAGCTGAATAGCCGCGAAGAGTCCGAAGTGGTCACTCTCGTACTCAACCGCAGTTAAACAGTTCCGTGTGCGTCTTTCCACGTCCAGTATAGTCAGTCGTTTGTTTATCAACATCAGATCCAGATAGGAGCCGCTTCTGGGAAAGGATGGCCTATCGGTTGCAAGCAAATCTAGCTTGAACTCACTATTGTGCTCTACCAACCAGTTATACAATGAGGTCCCCCTGGCGTTATGCACCACGTTGCCCCAATCCATATGCCTCGAGTTCAAATCCCCGGCTATGACATAGTAGTTCTCTGCCGAGCTCAGTCGAAGGCTAGTAAATAGAGTATCGAGCTCTGAAATGAAATCTGGATTGATACGTGCCTTGTCAGACGCATAGATCGCGATCACATATAACCGCTTACCACCCCGAAGGGGGATGCGTGCGATACACGCTTCTATCGCCTGGAATTTTCGCACTTCACCGCTATACACGACCTTATGACAAAGGCCTTTTTTGATTAAGAGAGCGACGCCACCAGCTAGTTAGGCTCGGGCTCTTCGAATGATATGATAATTCTTGTACCTAAGGGTATGCGTCTGGTTTAGCCTAGTTTCGCTAACCACCAACACGTCAGGATTATGGATTTGCAACAAGTTACCGAAGTTTAGTTAACGTTTAGGCCTGATCAGTGAATTCACATTCACTGCTAGGATTTTAAGGTTACAAGCTGGCTGCGCAGCCATTAAACCGATGTTGCGTTTGGCTCTCCGAACAGCGTCGAGTAGATGAGGTCTACTCGCGCTGCTTGCTCAAGGAACTGCTTTTGAAGCTGAGCGATCTGCCCCTGGATGGAGAGCAGGACCGTCTTCAGATCCAGATCGGCTTCAGGTTGCCTGGCCACTGGGACCGCGGCCACCTTCGGCACTGTCTGTTGAACCGGTCGCCTACCCGATGCCATTTGGGCATA
Organism: Eristalis pertinax; assembly: GCA_907269125.1. NCBI lineage: Eukaryota > Metazoa > Arthropoda > Insecta > Diptera > Syrphidae > Eristalis > Eristalis pertinax. The sequence continues at coordinate 89,140,930 of OU026145.1, forward strand.
GGAAACTGCCGGAGTAACAGTGGTAGCTGGAGCACGGGGCACTGGCCTCGCTTCTACCATTTTTCCTTTCCTTTTGGCCTCTATTATTTTCCAGATCTCTTGGACCTTAGGGCATCGCCGATAGTTGGCCCGCTGGTCTTACAGAGTACACACTTCAGTTTGCTCCTATCCTCGACTTTCTCCGTCCCTAAGGGACATTCCCCTCGATTGTGGGTTCCTGCGCATTTGACGCAGCGAGACTGCATGTTGCAATTCGCCGCGGCATGCCCAAACCTCTGACAACGAGCACACTGGAGTGTGTGCTTTGTCTTGTTTAATGTATCCCATTTGACATCAATAGAGCCTAGACGATGTATTCGTTTTAGACTATCTAATTTGCTGTCTGGGGTGACCTGGACTAGGAAGAACGGAAGTTTCCTGTTCTCCCTTTTCGAAACCGCAGTGATGAAGGGCTTAACTCCAACGACCTGGACATCGCCGCTCTGCGCTTGGCGCAGCTTAGCGAGGATCTCCTCCGGATCAGTGTCAGGATCCACGTCCTTAAGGAGCATGGTCTGCACTTTTTCCCCTTTTGGGGTGTAAGAAAAAAACTCGGCCTCCGACACCGCTAGCCTGTCTTTAACTACATAATAGTCTGCCATTGATAAGCAATGGACAGATACTCTCAATGGACTCTTATACTTAATGTAATATGACTCTTTGGTGACCAACTTACATAAGGTGTCGACGTCCTTCGTCTTCAGTCCGAAGACGTTGATTGGAGGGCATCTCTCCTTTTTGGCTGGCTGCTGCTGTTGTTGCTTCCGCTGTTGTTGTTGTTGCTGCTTCTGCTGATGCGGCTGCTTCTTCTGCTGCTGCTGTTTATGTTGTTGTTGTTGTTGCTGCTGCTTTGGCTGATGTTCTTGTTGTTGCTGCTGCTGTTGTTTCTTGGCAGCTGTTGAATGTTGTCCCTTTGGCAACTGATGGGACTGTTCTTGTTGTTGCTGCCCTTTTGGCTGCTGTTTTTGTTGTACAGGCTCTTTGGCCGCTCTCCTGGCCCTTAATTTGGAGGGCTTGAATGTGGGCATCCAGCTCCTCCCTCTCCCTCTGGCTCTTTTTTAGCTGCTCCCGGTCCTCTTCATCTTCGTCCTCGGATTCGGACGACGTTAGAGCAATGAAGGGGTTCTCTCTACCGCTGTAGGAGAATCTCCCCTCGCCTTCTGTCGACTCGTATTCTACGTCGTCGACTATCTTTTGCTGCATTCTGGCTGCTGCTGCTGTAGTTGTGGCTACAGTTGTTGTTGTTGTTGCTGCTGCTGTTGTATTTGCGGTTATTGCCCCAATTTTCGCGTCGCCTGATCCAAGGCTGGAACGGCGCTTCACCAGGTTTGGCTGTGGCTGAAGCTTCTTCCTCCTTTTCTTCCTCGCCTCATCATGTGTTGACTGGTGGTCTGATGTCCCAGCCACCGGTACAACATCACCCGATTTTCGGAGCTCGGGTCGCTCAGCTGTCTCCATTGCACTGACTCACACTTTAGTGTCTTTATTTGTTTAATTAAAAAAAAAGGATTGCAATTTTCTTCGGGATTCGAACCCGGCACCACGAAGTCACCGGTGAGCACTTTACCGCGAAGCTACCGATTCTTACATTATTTCGGCGATATTTTTCGCACTTGATTTTTTACTATTTCCGCACTAAGTCGAAACACGTCTGCACTGGGTGGAGGTCTGCTGTAAGTTCTACCCACTCGGCTACGTTTTAGTTGCGGATCCCAGTGACATTAGCACTATTTCACTGTTTTAACTATTGTTTGTTAATTCTCCGAAGTCATTTTTCATTTCGTCCTTTTCATCGCCGATCTTTCGGCACATTTCTCTCTAACTTTTAATTACTTTACATATTAATCAACATATTTATTAAGTGTTAAACCTTTCATTTGACAATGATATGCATTTGATAAGTTCATTATTTGAAATATAACATTTATTATAGAATCTTTGTGTTAAGTTTTCTATAAGAGAGTGTAAAAAGTTAATATTGCTTTGGCTGTGAAGTCTGCGGGTTGAATAACAACGTGGTAAATTGAGTATAATTTTAATGACTTTATTTTGGCATATTTGAAGTTTAAGTTTGCGAGTTTAAGCGCATGGGTGAGATGTCCCATACAGCGATGCCACAAATTCATGTGTTGGCAAGTCGGGGTGTTGGCAAGTCCAAACATCCCACCCTTTTTTTTAAGACATTTAATGCTGATCAAATTCCCGCAAAGATTTGGCACAAAGGGGACGTCTTTCACAATCTTAGACTCACCATTTGGCAACTTAATTTCAATTCGGAATTGTTATATTTTAGAGCCAATCTCGTCACCACGTCATATGCGCAGACGCACCTGAATCCAGGAACCACGCTTGATTGTTTATTTCGATGGCAGCTAGTGACGGAAACAAAACCTTTGGTCTTGACTTTTTGGTCTTTTGCGACTATTGACTGGGCGAAATGTCCAAATCGATTGCATTGGAAACAACCAACATTTTTGTTATTTTTTGATTTGGAATTTTTGCTGTACAGTGCTACGGCGTTACTTGGTGCATGCGCTACGTCCTGCAGTAGCTTTTCGTTACGGAATCGGATGAACTAACAATTTCTGAGTTCTCTAAACCTATTATAATTCATTCCTCACTAATGGTCACACCAGTTTCCCATAACTTGTGCGCAGTCGTGATGATCTTCTGGACGAAATCCTCCATAGGCTAACTGTCAACTTTGTGGGTAATCAATGTCCTCAGCAAACCAACTCTTCTTGTCGGACAGGAATCTTCGAACGCCTTATTCAAATTGTTCCAGTCACTCTGGCTTTAGCAGCGTCTCAAATATGCACATACGAGGGGCATTTAGGATATTCTCGGTATCGGGGTGAAGCTGTGGTTGTATATTAAAAAAAATTGACTTATTTATCAAGTAATACTATTATTTTAGTGCATTCATGTAAAATTTCATATAAATGTGATTATTAATTCGCGTTTTATCTCTAGTTAAACAGAATCATAATGGAAACTGAGACGATGATGGTGAAAATTGAGCATCGCGCTGTAATTAAATTTCTCACTAAGCAAGGAAAAAGTCACAAAACTATTCATGAAGAGATGGTGGCTGTTTACCAGGATTCCGCACCTTCATTATCAACTGTGCAAAAGTGGTCAAGTGTGTTCAAGAGAGGCAGAGAGAGCATTGAAGACGACCCCGCTCCGGCGCCCCGGCTACTGCTTGTACGGGAGAAAGCATCAAAGAAGTCGAAAAACTTGTTCTTGTTCAGGATGCCCGAATAAAGGTGAAAATGATAGCAGAGATCACCAAGCTTTCAGTTGGTACCATTCACACCATTCTTCATGACCATCTTAACCTTTCAAAGGTCAGTGCAAGGTGGGTGCCACGAATGCTCACAGCCCCTCAGAAAAAAGTGAGAATCGCAAGCTGAAGAGAGCTTTTGGAAATGTGTAGTGAGAACACGGACGGTGTTATGGATCGAATTGTTACTGGTGACGAAACATGGATCCACCACTATGACCCTGAAAGCAAACAAGAGTCCATGCAGTGGCATAAAAAAGGAACAGACCCGCCGAAGAAGTTCAAAGTCTCTCCGTCTGCCGGGAAGCTCATGCCCACAGTTTTTTGGGACTCAAAGGGAATCTTGCTCATTGAGTACAAAAAAAAAGGTGAAACTATCAACGCCACATCCTACGCTTCCGCTTTGCATAATTTGCGGGAGGAAATTAAAAAGAAAAGACGGGGTAAACTCGCAGCGGGTGTGTTGCTTCTTCATGACAACGCTCCTGTTCACACGGCGCGAGTTTCCAACTCAGCTGAGCGAGATTGTGGTTTCAAAGAAATCCAACACCCACCCTATAGTCCAGACCTTGCCACTAGTGATTATTTCCTGTTTCCGGATTTGAAAAAATGTCTTCGTGGAAAAAGATTTTCGGGTGGTGAAGAACTCAAGTCGCCAATAAATGGGTATTTTACAGAGAAAGACGAAATTTATTTTTTTTAGGGTTTTAAAAAGCTTATCTCAAGATGTAACAAATGCATTGATGTTAGGAGAGATAATATTGAAAAATAAAAACAATTTAAATTGAATTCGCATTTTCCTTCATATCGATACCGAGAATATATTGAACGCCCCTCGTAGGTGCCAGGATCCACCAAAAAGTAATTATTGATTTAGCCTTTTGTATTATTTTTTTATCCTCAGATTTTCCTTCTACACATTCCTATAAATCTTCATACTCTAAGAGATTATGAATTGCGAATTTCCAAGAATCGTAGTTTTCCCTTCCTTATAGTTTCTCAATTGAAAAGGTGTACTTGGACTGACTGGCCGCCATTTTGTTCCAGCAGAAGGACTCTCGAAGAAAACAAAAAATATTCATTATCTTTATTATACCAATTAAAATGCTAATTTCTAATGCTTATGGCGTAATTAGCCAATTAAAGTGGAAGAAAATACAAGAACTTTACTGCACAATTAACGATGTGATTAGAAGAAGGTTTTTTTTTCAAGGACGTTTACAACACTGGACCAAAACGCCACATCGTTTTCGATGAAAGTTTGTACTGTTTAGCTAAGAAAATGATCTTGAATTCGGCTGGTAGTCCTTCATGGACTTGAATACATCCAACTTCCGAAAATTTAGCAGTAAGACCGAAAATATAAAAATTTAACCCACATGCTTAATTATTTTGAAAAAATTGACCTGAAAATATTTTAGCTCTAAAGATGTTCCATAGACGATATTCATATTGCGACTGTTGTCAGCGTCGGCGACTGCCCCAGTGTATTATTATAGATCTATCAGATACACCTGAATTAAGTCTGTGGCGTTTAATATTACTGCCAAATTAACTGCTACCATCAAATAAAGTACTGTTTTGATTTGAAACATTTGATGAGTAGTTTGGTTGTCGCAGTAGATGTTGAGAGATCCGTCGTGTAACTTGAGCTAGACCATTATGTTTTTGAAATAAGCAGCTTCCTTTGCCACGGAAGATAGAGTGATATATTCGGCCTATGTGTTGGACGTAGCAACGATCTGTTGCTTTATGGGTCCCCAGTGTATTCCCCTACGACATAAATAAAAACAAAGCCCGATTGCGACTTTCTGTCATCGACATCTTCTGTCCATCTTGAGTCCGTGTATGTAAGCCTGGAGCTGACTGTTTGTTTGTCTGTAAATAATCTTAGAGGATTAACTTCTACAGTCCAGTAGTGTTGTGTCCTGTTATCGATCGCCTTTCGCCCACATCACATACCCAGTCCACATTGCAATATAATAGCAAGTTTGGTAAACTGTGTTCTGGTTGTATCAGCTTGTCAGGCAGGATCACTTGCGCAGCTTATAAAATACTTGCAATGGCTTCCTGGTACATTTTTCATTTCGTCCTTTTCATCGCCGATCTTTCGGCACATTTCTCTCTAACTTTTAATTACTTTACATATTAATCATCATATTTATTAAGTGTTAAACCTTTCATTTGACAATGATATGCATTTGATAAGTTCATTATTTGAAATATAACATTTATTATAGAATCTTTGTGTTAAGTTTTCTATAAGAGAGTGTAAAAAGTTAATATTGCTTTGGCTGTGAAGTCTGCGGGTTGAATAACAACGTGGTAAATTGAGTATAATTTTAATGACTTTATTTTGGCATATTTGAAGTTTAAGTTTGCGAGTTTAAGCGCATGGGTGAGATGTCCCATACAGCGATGCCACAAATTCATGTGTTGGCAAGTCCAAACATCCCACCCTTTTTTTTAAGACATTTAATGCTGATCAAATTCCCGCAAAGATTTGGCACAAAGGGGACGTCTTTCACAATCTTAGACTCACCATTTGGCAACTTAATTTCAATTCGGAATTGTTATATTTTAGAGCCAATCTCGTCACCACGTCATATGCGCAGACGCACCTGAATCCAGGAACCACGCTTGATTGTTTATTTCGATGGCAGCTAGTGACGGAAACAAAACCTTTGGTCTTGACTTTTTGGTCTTTTGCGACTATTGACTGGGCGAAATGTCCAAATCGATTGCATTGGAAACAACCAACATTTTTGTTATTTTTTGATTTGGAATTTTTGCTGTACAGTGCTACGGCGTTACTTGGTGCATGCGCTACGTCCTGCAGTAGCTTTTCGTTACGGAATTGGATGAACTAACAATTTCTGAGTTCTCTAAACCTATTATAATTCATTCCTCACTAATGGTCACACCAGTTTCCCATAACTTGTGCGCAGTCGTGATGATCTTCTGGACGAAATCCTCCATAGGCTAACTGTCAACTTTGTGGGTAATCAATGTCCTCAGCAAACCAACTCTTCTTGTCGGACAGGAATCTTCGAACGCCTTATTCAAATTGTTCCAGTCACTCTGGCTTTAGCAGCGTCTCAAATATGCACATACGAGGGGCATTTAGGATATTCTCGGTATCGGGGTGAAGCTGTGGTTGTATATTAAAAAAAATTGACTTATTTATCAAGTAATACTATTATTTTAGTGCATTCATGTAAAATTTCATATAAATGTGATTATTAATTCGCGTTTTATCTCTAGTTAAACAGAATCATAATGGAAACTGAGACGATGATGGTGAAAATTGAGCATCGCGCTGTAATTAAATTTCTCACTAAGCAAGGAAAAAGTCACAAAACTATTCATGAAGAGATGGTGGCTGTTTACCAGGATTCCGCACCTTCATTATCAACTGTGCAAAAGTGGTCAAGTGTGTTCAAGAGAGGCAGAGAGAGCATTGAAGACGACCCCGCTCCGGCGCCCCGGCTACTGCTTGTACGGGAGAAAGCATCAAAGAAGTCGAAAAACTTGTTCTTGTTCAGGATGCCCGAATAAAGGTGAAAATTATAGCAGAGATCACCAAGCTTTCAGTTGGTACCATTCACACCATTCTTCATGACCATCTTAACCTTTCAAAGGTCAGTGCAAGGTGGGTGTCACGAATGCTCACAGCCCCTCAGAAAAAAGTGAGAATCGCAAGCTGAAGAGAGCTTTTGGAAATGTGTAGTGAGAACACGGACGGTGTTATGGATCGAATTGTTACTGGTGACGAAACATGAATCCACCACTATGACCCTGAAAGCAAACAAGAGTCCATGCAGTGGCATAAAAAAGGAACAGACCCGCCGAAGAAGTTCAAAGTCTCTCCGTCTGCCGGGAAGCTCATGCCCACAGTTTTTTGGGACTCAAAGGGAATCTTGCTCATTGAGTACAAAAAAAAAGGTGAAACTATCAACGCCACATCCTACGCTTCCGCTTTGCATAATTTGCGGGAGGAAATTAAAAAGAAAAGACGGGGTAAACTCGCAGCGGGTGTGTTGCTTCTTCATGACAACGCTCCTGTTCACACGGCGCGAGTTTCCAACTCAGCTGAGCGAGATTGTGGTTTCAAAGAAATCCAACACCCACCCTATAGTCCAGACCTTGCCACTAGTGATTATTTCCTGTTTCCGGATTTGAAAAAATGTCTTCGTGGAAAAAGATTTTCGGGTGGTGAAGAACTCAAGTCGCCAATAAATGGGTATTTTACAGAGAAAGACGAAATTTATTTTTTTTAGGGTTTTAAAAAGCTTATCTCAAGATGTAACAAATGCATTGATGTTAGGAGAGATAATATTGAAAAATAAAAACAATTTAAATTGAATTCGCATTTTCCTTCATATCGATACCGAGAATATATTGAACGCCCCTCGTAGGTGCCAGGATCCACCAAAAAGTAAATATTGATTTAGCCTTTTGTATTATTTTTTTATCCTCAGATTTTCCTTCTACACATTCCTATAAATCTTCATACTCTAAGAGATTATGAATTGCGAATTTCCAAGAATCGTAGTTTTCCCTTCCTTATAGTTTCTCAATTGAAAAGGTGTACTTGGACTGACTGGCCGCCATTTTGTTCCAGCAGAAGGACTCTCGAAGAAAACAAAAAATATTTATTATCTTTATCATACCAATTAAAATGCTAATTTCTAATGCTTATGGCGTAATTAGCCAATTAAAGTGGAAGAAAATACAAGAACTTTACTGCACAATTAACGATGTGATTAGAAGAAGGTTTTTTTTTCAAGGACGTTTACAACACTGGACCAAAACGCCACATCGTTTTCGATGAAAGTTTGTACTGTTTAGCTAAGAAAATGATCTTGAATTCGGCTGGTAGTCCTTCATGGACTTGAATACATCCAACTTCCGAAAATTTAGCAGTAAGACCGAAAATATAAAAATTTAACCCACATGCTTAATTATTTTGAAAAAATTGACCTGAAAATATTTTAGCTCTAAAGATGTTCCATGGACGATATTCATATTGCGACTGTTGTCAGCGTCGGCGACTGCCCCAGTGTATTATTATAGATCTATCAGATACACCTGAATTAAGTCTGTGGCGTTTAATATTACTGCCAAATTAACTGCTACCATCAAATAAAGTACTGTTTTGATTTGAAACATTTGATGAGTAGTTTGGTTGTCGCAGTAGATGTTGAGAGATCCGTCGTGTAACTTGAGCTAGACCATTATGTTTTTGAAATAAGCAGCTTCCTTTGCCACGGAAGATAGAGTGATATATTCGGCCTATGTGTTGGACGTAGCAACGATCTGTTGCTTTATGGGTCCCCAGTGTGTTCCCCTACGACATAAATAAAAACAAAGCCCGATTGCGACTTTCTGTCATCGACATCTTCTGTCCATCTTGAGTCCGTGTATGTAAGCCTGGAGCTGACTGTTTGTTTGTCTGTAAATAATCTTAGAGGATTAACTTCTACAGTCCAGTAGTGTTGTGTCCTGTTATCGATCGCCTTTCGCCCACATCACATACCCAGTCCACATTGCAATAGAATAGCAAGTTTGGTAAACTGTGTTCTGGTTGTATCAGCTTGTCAGGCAGGATCACTTGCGCAGCTTATAAAATACTTGCAATGGCTTCCTGGTACATTTTTCATTTCGTCCTTTTCATCGCCGATCTTTCGGCACATTTCTCTCTAACTTTTAATTACTTTACATATTAATCAACATATTTATTAAGTGTTAAACCTTTCATTTGACAATGATATGCATTTGATAAGTTCATTATTTGAAATATAACATTTATTATAGAATCTTTGTGTTAAGTTTTCTATAAGAGAGTGTAAAAAGTTAATATTGCTTTGGCTGTGAAGTCTGCGGGTTGAATAACAACGTGGTAAATTGAGTATAATTTTAATGACTTTATTTTGGCATATTTGAAGTTTAAGTTTGCGAGTTTAAGCGCATGGGTGAGATGTCCCATACAGCGATGCCACAAATTCATGTGTTGGCAAGTCGGGGTGTTGGCAAGTCCAAACATCCCACCCTTTTTTTTAAGACATTTAATGCTGATCAAATTCCCGCAAAGATTTGGCACAAAGGGGACGTCTTTCACAATCTTAGACTCACCATTTGGCAACTTAATTTCAATTCGGAATTGTTATATTTTAGAGCCAATCTCGTCACCACGTCATATGCGCAGACGCACCTGAATCCAGGAACCACGCTTGATTGTTTATTTCGATGGCAGCTAGTGACGGAAACAAAACCTTTGGTCTTGACTTTTTGGTCTTTTGCGACTATTGACTGGGCGAAATGTCCAAATCGATTGCATTGGAAACAACCAACATTTTTGTTATTTTTTGATTTGGAATTTTTGCTGTACAGTGCTACGGCGTTACTTGGTGCATGCGCTACGTCCTGCAGTAGCTTTTCGTTACGGAATCGGATGAACTAACAATTTCTGAGTTCTCTAAACCTATTATAATTCATTCCTCACTAATGGTCACACCAGTTTCCCATAACTTGTGCGCAGTCGTGATGATCTTCTGGACGAAATCCTCCATAGGCTAACTGTCAACTTTGTGGGTAATCAATGTCCTCAGCAAACCAACTCTTCTTGTCGGACAGGAATCTTCGAACGCCTTATTCAAATTGTTCCAGTCACTCTGGCTTTAGCAGCGTCTCAAATATGCACATACGAGGGGCGTTTAGGATATTCTCGGTATCAGGGTGAAGCTGTGGTTGTATATTAAAAAAAATTGACTTATTTATCAAGTAATACTATTATTTTAGTGCATTCATGTAAAATTTCATATAAATGTGATTATTAATTCGCGTTTTATCTCTAGTTAAACAGAATCATAATGGCAACTGAGACGATGATGGTGAAAATTGAGCATCGCGCTGTAATTAAATTTCTCACTAAGCAAGGAAAAAGTCACAAAACTATTCATGAAGAGATGGTGGCTGTTTACCAGGATTCCGCACCTTCATTATCAACTGTGCAAAAGTGGTCAAGTGAGTTCAAGAGAGGCAGAGAGAGCATTGAAGACGACCCCCGCTCCGGCGCCCCGACTACTGCTTGTACGGGAGAAAGCATCAAAGAAGTCGAAAAACTTGTTCTTGTTCAGGATGCCCGAATAAAGGTGAAAATGATAGCAGAGATCACCAAGCTTTCAGTTGGTACCATTCACACCATTCTTCATGACCATCTTAACCTTTCAAAGGTCAGTGCAAGGTGGGTGTCACGAATGCTCACAGCCCCTCAGAAAAAAGTGAGAATCGCAAGCTGAAGAGAGCTTTTGGAAATGTGTAGTGAGAACACGGACGGTGTTATGGATCGAATTGTTACTGGTGACGAAACATGGATCCACCACTATGACCCTGAAAGCAAACAAGAGTCCATGCAGTGGCATAAAAAAGGAACAGATCCGCCGAAGAAGTTCAAAGTCTCTCCGTCTGCCGGGAAGCTCATGCCCACAGTTTTTTGGGACTCAAAGGGAATCTTGCTCATTGAGTACAAAAAAAAGGTGAAACTATCAACGCCACATCCTACGCTTCCGCTTTGCATAATTTGCGGGAGGAAATTAAAAAGAAAAGACGGGGTAAACTCGCAGCGGGTGTGTTGCTTCTTCATGACAACGCTCCTGTTCACATGGCGCGAGTTTCCAACTCAGCTGAGCGAGATTGTGGTTTCAAAGAAATCCAACACCCACCCTATAGTCCAGACCTTGCCACTAGTGATTATTTCCTGTTTCCGGATTTGAAAAAATGTCTTCGTGGAAAAAGATTTTCGGGTGGTGAAGAACTCAAGTCGCCAATAAATGGGTATTTTACAGAGAAAGACGAAATTTATTTTTTTTAGGGTTTTAAAAAGCTTATCTCAAGATGTAACAAATGCATTGATGTTAGGAGAGATAATATTGAAAAATAAAAACAATTTAAATTGAATTCGCATTTTCCTTCATATCGATACCGAGAATATATTGAACGCCCCTCGTAGGTGCCAGGATCCACCAAAAAGTAAATATTGACTTAGCCTTTTGTATTATTTTTTTATCCTCAGATTTTCCTTCTACACATTCCTATAAATCTTCATACTCTAAGAGATTATGAATTGCGAATTTCCAAGAATCGTAGTTTTCCCTTCCTTATAGTTTCTCAATTGAAAAGGTGTACTTGGACTGACTGGCCGCCATTTTGTTCCAGCAGAAGGACTCTCGAAGAAAACAAAAAATATTTATTATCTTTATCATACCAATTAAAATGCTAATTTCTAATGCTTATGGCGTAATTAGCCAATTAAAGTGGAAGAAAATACAAGAACTTTACTGTACAATTAACGATGTGATTGGAAGAAGGTTTTTTTTTCAAGGACGTTTGCAACACTGGACCAAAACGCCACATCGTTTTCGATGAAAGTTTGTACTGTTTAGCTAAGAAAATGATCTTGAATTCGGCTGGTCGTCCTTCATGGACTTGAATACATCCAACTTCCGAAAATTTAGCAGTAAGACCGAAAAATTTAACCCACATGCTTAATTATTTTGAAAAAATTGACCTGAAAATATTTTAGCTCTAAAGATGTTCCATGGACGATATTCATATTGCGACTGTTGTCAGCGTCGGCCACTGCCCCAGTGTATTATTAACTTGCTCATCCGAATATATAGATCTATCAGATACACCTGAATTAAGTCTGTGGCGTTTAATATTACTGCCAAATTAACTGCTACCATCAAATAAAGTACTGTTTTGATTTGAAACATTTGATGAGTAGTTTAGAATGACATCGACACTATCCATATCAATTTTTAAAGATTTCACTTGAGCCTTCACACAATTACACTTTGCGCTATGATAAACTACACTTTACACTTAATACTTGATTACTTGTAACTAAAATTAACAATCATGAACACTATTTTTGAAACAATCATTAGAAAATAGAAAGTAAGTAAATATAAAGTTGAAGAATACGCGTAATAAATAATTGCGTAAATAACAATTGCAAACAGTCGTTCACAGACCTTCGACCGATGCAGACGTGTTTCGACTTAGTGCGAATTCGGAAAGTAATTACTATAATTAAAAACACATAAAGTTGCAAGCCAATAGTGTGACTCAGAGGAAGTGGTGCTAGGCGGCAGAGTTAATGAACCCCGCTCTCTTAATAGCGGGCAAATTTGACGAAGCGGTGCCTGATACATCAGACCACCAGGCTGGCACACAGGCAAACAGCCATTTCAAATGGCGGAGAGGAAGAAAAGGAGGAAGAAGCTTCATCAGCAACCTAATGTGGTGAAGCGCCGTTCCACTGTCGCCTCAGGCGACACGAAAGTTGCGGAAGAAGAAGCAACAACAACAGCAGTAGCTATTACAACATCAACAGCATCAAGAGTTGCAGCAGCAGCAGAAACAGCCTTAATCGCAGCTACAAAAACCTCTCGCTATGCAAAAAACCTCTGGACAACGTCCAGTACGAGTCGGCAGAGGGTGAGGTGAGATTCTCCTACGGCGGTAGCCGGAACCCCTACCGTGACCATACATCATACGAATCTGATAATGAAGAGGAGGATGAGCGCGAAGAGCTGGTGATTAAGTAGAGGGAGAGAGGGGACCTAGACGTCCACATCCTGGCACTTCAAACTAAGCTGAAGGCGAGGAAAGCGGCCAAGGAAACGCAACAGCAAAAAGAAAAGTAGCAACAACAGCAGCAGAAACAACAACAGCAGCAACAACAATAGCAGCAGCAACAAGAACGCTTCCAAAATCTGGCAAAGGGGTAACGTTCCACACCTGCCACGCGACAGCAACAACAACTAATGAAGCAGAAGCAGCAGCAGCAACAATGACATCCTCAGAAGCAGACGCAGCAGTAACCAGCAGCAGCAGCCAAGAAGGAGATCAACGTCTTCTAACTGGAGACGAGGAAGGTGGACAAATTATGTAAGTTGGTCACAAAAAATTCCTTTTATTTAAAGTATAAAGGGCCCTAAAAGGCTTTCGGTCCACTGCTCCGCAGTGGCAGATTACCGCGTAATAAAAAAAAACTAGCGGCGGCAGGGGCCGAGTTTTTCCCGTATACCCCAAAAGGGGAAAAAATACAGACCATGCTCCTCACGGGCGTGGATCCCGCTATTGATCCCGAGGATATCCTCGCTGTGCTGCACCAGGCGCAGAGCGACAATGTCACGTTCGTTGGGGTTAAGCCCTTCATCACTGCGGTAACGAGAAGGGAGAACAGGAAACTTCCGTTCTTTCTTGTTCAGGTCACCCCAGACAGTAGAATAGAGAGTCTAAAGCGAATGACTCGTTTAGGCCCCATTTCAGTTAATTGCGAAACATTAATAAAGACGAAGCACATACTCCAATGTGCTCGCTGTCAGAGGTTTGGGCATGCCGCGGCGAACTGCAACATGGAGTCTCGCTGCGTCAAATGCGCAGAAACCCACAACCCAGGGGAATGCCGTTTAGGGAAGGAAAAAGTCGAGGACAGGACTATCACATGCGTACTCTGTAAGACCAATGGGCACCCTGCTAATTATCAGGGATGTCCTAAAGGCCAGGAGATCAGAAAGAGTATAGAGGCAAAGAACCAAGTCAGAATCGTAGAAGCGAGGACAGTGCCCCGTGTTCCAGCTACCACTGTTACGCCTGCCGTCTCCTACGCCCAAATGGCATCAGGAAGGCGACCGGTACAACAGACAGTGCTGAAGGTGACCCCGGTCCCAATGGCCAGGCAACCAGAAGCGGGGCAGATCGCTCAGCTCGAGAAACGGTTCCAAGAGCAAGCAGCGCGAGTAGAATTAATCTACTCGACGGTGTTTTGCCGTGCCAAACGCATCATAGGTCTAATGGTTGCGCACGCAGCTAGTAACCTTAAGATCCTAGCAGTGAATGTGAATTCACTGATTAGGATCGAATGGAAACTAACGCTAGGTAATTTTACAAACCCATAATCCAGACGTGCAGATGGCCAGCGAAACTAAGCTGAACCAGATGCGCAAACTCTGGTACAAGCATTACGACGTAATACGAAGAGACCGGCCCCAATCCTTGCTAAGGGGTGGGGTCGTTCTCTTAATCAAAAAAGGCCTTTGTCATAAGGTGAACATTTCAATTGCTAGAAACGTGTATTGCGCGCATTCCTCTTCAGGGAAGAGAGTGGTTGTATGCGATCACGATCTACGCAGCCGACGCTCAATCACAACTTCATTTCAGAGCTCGATACTCTTTTCATTAGCCTTGCTGGGGATTTGAACTCCAAGCGTAGCAATATAGTGCATAACGACAGAGTGGCTCCACTGTATAACTGGTTGGCAGAGCACAATATTGAGTTCAAGCTAGATTTGCTTGCAACTGATAAGCCATCGTTTCCCAGATGCGGGTCTTTTCTGGATCTGTTGCTGATCGACAGACGACTGACGATACTAGACGTGGAAAGACGCACGCGGAACTGTTTAACTGCGGTTGAGTACGAGAGTGATCACTGCGGACTCTTCGCTGCTATTCAGCTCCCGAACGAGGTGGAAGAACTGGTGGAGTATATCCTTATAACACTAAGGCCCGCTTGCCTCGCTTCTCTAGGACGTTATCCACAGAACTGCGTTCGAGTGGGATCAATCCTCCATCAAACAGAAACCTAACGAACGAAGAGGTTAACAGGTACCTCATACAAATGGACGACGTAATTAAACGTACCATGGACAAGACTATTCCGAAGGTAGTACAAATCGATGGCAGCGATGTTTATCGAAATGCTACCATCGATGCACTTCAAGTGTGCAAAAGTAGGCTGCTGTCAAGAACTCTTGCACAGGCGGTTTACAGATCCACAAAACGTTGTAGTCGGAGATCAAGAACTTTAAACAGTTAATACGTGTGAACTATAGCTTGGCTATAAGCTTGCACTGGGGCAAAAAAATCCGGGCTGTACGATCTAACAACCCGGGTATGTTCCCACAAATAAATAAAATATTTCGGAGGAAAGATCAAAACGACATTCAGGCCTTTAGACTGCCCAGGACGACAAATAACGAACAATTACTGACTTCAGTTGGCATCGATCCAGATGGGGCAGTGCGAGACAATGACTTCTTCGTGGTTGAAGATCCCCAGGAGAAAGTGAAAGCAATTGGTGCTGTGTTTCAGCGAGTGTATATGGTCAACGAGGTTAGTAGGCCGATTCACGATCTGCAGCATAGAGCTTCGCTAAACAACTTCGAGCTCCGAAACGAGATAAGTCAATGGCGATCTGAGAATCCTGGTTTTACCAGGTTCAGTGACGATAACATGGCAAATGATGCCGTCGCCAATGATGGAAATCACATCTTGATTTCTCAAGAAGTTCTTGAGGGTATCTTTAACTCGCTGAAGAAAAAAAAGTCGGTGGGAATCCAAATATTGTTCTTAGCTATCTTCCCCCCGAAGCCGTGCAGATTTACACAACACTGTTCAATAATGCGCTGAGTAATGCTTATTACCCGGCACACTGGAAAACAGCGGTGGTGCAACCAATCCCTAAACGGGGACGGCTGTTAGATGTGAAAAGTGTAGTAAGCTATCTAGACATTTGGTTGGACCAATACGTGTATTTTTACAAACATGTAGATATTGCTCTGGCGAAAGCTAAAAAGGCCTTTGCTGTGGCAAGGGGGTTGTTTTGCAGCAGCCAACTTGACACCAGAGTAAAAGTAATCTGCCACACTGCCCTCAACCGGCCAGTTATGGCCTACTTGTCCACTGTGGTTCAATGTGAGTCCTTCCCAGATAGAAAAGGTGAGGTTGTTCGAGAGACAGTGTCTTCGCACTTGTCTCCGGGGGTATCGTACACCCGAGTCAGATTACAAGAAGTTCTATCCCAATGAGGTCCTGTTCAACGAGGCAAACTTGAACAGGATAGATAATTTTATTATTAAACTGATCAGAAGGCATATTGCACGAGCTATGACTTCTTCCAACAGTCTGATCTTTGGGGCTTACTACCCCAATGTTATGTACCATGAGAGAGTGCGCCTCACCGCCTTTATTGCTCCTGAAGCGTTCCTCTATCTTGACAAAAGTGGCCTAATACAGGATCCACAAGGATGTCCCGTCATCTTCCACGTCGTACGCCGAACAGTGGACAGGCGACTCCAATACGAACGGAATGTCGCTCGCAGTCAGGAGGAGCTCCTCCGGTTCAGTAGAGCGGTCTCTGCTCGAGACAGGAAAGAGTCTGCCAAAGAACGCAATTTTACTGGTGGTTACACCAAAACCAGTCTCTGCCGCCGCTGGCTTTTACATAGGTTTTAGGGTAGTGGTAAAGAAAAAATAAATATGTAGAACAAAAAAAAAAAGGTGCACTACGGCGTATAAATTATATATGTTATATACATAACATATACGCCCTGGTGCACTTGTCTGTAAAGTTACGGACATAGTTAAGATAGTTTTTTATGTTTTAATGTTAGGTTAAGCTAGTTTATGGTAGGTTAAGATAGATAAATTAAGCCAAGTTTTTTACCAGTTTTCTTGGCTAAACAAAAAACAAAAACAGACTGTTCATAATTGGACAAAAAACACAGACTAAGCCGAAAGGCATTCTTAAATTAAGATCAGAATAGCTTAGAGTACCCGTATAGGGTCAATAGGTTAGATGTAAGAACAATTGTTAAGATAGCTAAGCTAGTTTTAAGTATTTTCGTCTAGCACGTAAGTAAATGAACTAGAAATAAAACAAAACTGAATTTAAAGAAAAAGGAACAAATGCAAATTCAAGTAAACCTGCCGATTTCAGGCAATATATTTTAAATATTTCTGGTGAATGAAAGATTTCGTAATGTGTGGTGGCTCGTGCGGTTGTGGGTATGTGGTCAATCTGTCTAGGTTCGATTCCTGGTACGACATGAACACGGCCCCAACTCTTTCGAGTCACTGACACTGCTGAAAGTGTATAACGGTATAGAAAAAGCTTCTCAAACTGGGCCGTTCGGAGTCGGCATAAAACTGTAGGTCCCTTCCGCTCGTGATAGAACAATAGAACGCACAACACGAGTGGTTGCTGAGAAGCTAGGCCCTGGCCCTCTACGGGCTGTAGCGCCACCCATATTATTATATTATTATTACAGATTTCTACACAGCTTCGCAAAGCATGAATGTGACCTCAACAAAAAATAATGTTGTTTTCAGTATGATACTAGTTAAAACGCACACGCCGCAAGCTCGCTCAACTGTCAGCGATCGTATTGCACCCTTGTAGTTATCGGTGCATATTGGGACTTGCCCGTATTAACCAGATTAATGAGAAATACATTTTGTGGAGGCATTAATATCGTGACTGCGAGTCTAAATACACTTACCTTTTATAACGTTTTAATCTGGTGTTTGATTTAAAGTGGTTGTGCGTGGAGTAATCCGCGCAAGTTAATTTGTTTCACAAAAAAGTAACAAAGGACTTTCAGTGGCGCCCGTGCAAGGACCGCCTTAAAATCGCGAATCCTGTGGGGAGTAGTAAAAGAAACAAAATTGAAATTGTGAATTATGAGCATGTGCTAAAAGTGAGGAACCACATAATAAAACATCTGAAGTGGAACAAGTGAAACACATGTAATGAAAACGTAAAAATTTCTAAGTTGACAAAAATCAAAGTCTAAAAGAGGAATAAAACTTGTGAAGTGCAGTGAAGAAATCCTGAAGTTGTCATAGAAAGAAACAATCAACGAAAGAATGCTGAACGGGATTCAAGCGATGCAAGGCTGGTCCATATATCTATTATTGTAAGATAGAATAATATGAGAATATTGTTTAAATTAAGAATAACATAATTTACAAAAAAATTCTTTTGTAAAGAACCAAAGAAAAATCTCTCCATAGCCCAGGAAAATTAGCATACATTTTATGCCTAGGGGCCGACTCTCATGAAAAACGGGGCCGGTAAACTGCAAAATTAATTAATCTTAATAAATTGTGGTGAAGATCCTCGTACCTTAGTAGGTGGCTGTGAAAAGATATATATTCCAAAAAATCACATTAACGACTAAAACTAGGCTGTGCCAATTGAAAAAAAATTATAACCCTATACATTGAACTAAAAAATTGAAAGACAAATCTATTGTAACAAACTATAGAACACGGAACTGAAAAATAAAGGGTGATTTTTTAGCTATTTTCTTTTTGGCAACACTGGTTTAAACAGCTGACGCACGTTTCGTGTTTTGTTTCACTGTCAAACATCTTCAGTTAGGTCCATAATTTAGCCATGAATCGTCTTACAAACGAACAACGCTTGCAATTATTGAATTTTACTATCAAAATGCGTGCTCTGTTAAGAAAGTTCATCCAGATCAGCCAGAAGCATTGCAAGAGCTACCAATGCATCCAGAAAAAGTCACAGTTTGGTGCGGTTTATGGGCTGGTGGCATCATTGGACCGTACTTCTTCAAAGATGATGCGAATCGTAACTTAACTGTGAAAGGTGAGCGCTACCGTGAGATGATATCCAACTTTTTTTTGCCCAAAATGCAAGAGCTAGACTTGCATGACATGTGGTTTCAACAAGACGGTGCCACATGCCACACAGCACGCGCAACAATATACTTATTGAGGGGCGAGTTCGGTAACTTATATGGACCGTACTATCGATTCAAATAAAGATTTCATGCCTTTTTCTGAATTTTATGTATTTTTTTTTAAAAACTTTCCTATAGCTCTTAAAAAATCACCCCTTATAACAAACATTCTACTCCTGTCGTTAAAAAACAATAAAATCTTTCTCGCTTACTTAGTCGGAGATCAAGAACTTTAAACAGTTAATACGTGTGAACTATAGCTTGGCTATAAGCTTGCACTGGGGCAAAAAAATCCGGGCTGTACGATCTAACAACCCGGGTATGTTCCCACAAATAAATATTGTTCTTAGCTATCTTCCCCCCGAAGCCGTGCAGATTTACACAACACTGTTCAATAATGCGCTGAGTAATGCTTATTACCCGGCACACTGGAAAACAGCGGTGGTGCAACCAATCCCTAAACGGGGACGGCTGTTAGATGTGAAAAGTGTAGTAAGCTATCTAGACATTTGGTTGGACCAATACGTGTATTTTTACAAACATGTAGATATTGCTCTGGCGAAAGCTAAAAAGGCCTTTGCTGTGGCAAGGGGGTTGTTTTGCAGCAGCCAACTTGACACCAGAGTAAAAGTAATCTGCCACACTGCCCTCAACCGGCCAGTTATGGCCTACTTGTCCACTGTGGTTCAATGTGAGTCCTTCCCAGATAGAAAAGGTGAGGTTGTTCGAGAGACAGTGTCTTCGCACTTGTCTCCGGGGGTATCGTACACCCGAGTCAGATTACAAGAAGTTCCATCCCAATGAGGTCCTGTTCAACGAGGCAAACTTGAACAGGATAGATAATTTTATTATTAAACTGATCAGAAGGCATATTGCACGAGCTATGACTTCTTCCAACAGTCTGATCTTTGGGGCTTACTACCCCAATGTTATGTACCATGAGAGAGTGCGCCTCACCGCCTTTATTGCTCCTGAAGCGTTCCTCTATCTTGACAAAAGTGGCCTAATACAGGATCCACAAGGATGTCCCGTCATCTTCCACGTCGTACGCCGAACAGTGGACAGGCGACTCCAATACGAACGGAATGTCGCTCGCAGTCAGGAGGAGCTCCTCCGGTTCAGTAGAGCGGTCTCTGCTCGAGACAGGAAAGAGTCTGCCAAAGAACGCAATTTTACTGGTGGTTACACCAAAACCAGTCTCTGCCGCCGCTGGCTTTTACATAGGTTTTAGGGTAGTGGTAAAGAAAAAATAAATATGTAGAACAAAAAAAAAAAGGTGCACTACGGCGTATAAATTATATATGTTATATACATAACATATACGCCCTGGTGCACTTGTCTGTAAAGTTACGGACATAGTTAAGATAGTTTTTTATGTTTTAATGTTAGGTTAAGCTAGTTTATGGTAGGTTAAGATAGATAAATTAAGCCAAGTTTTTTAACAGTTTTCTTGGCTAAACAAAAAACAAAAACAGACTGTTGATAATTGGACAAAAAACACAGACTAAGCCGAAAGGCATTCTTAAATTAAGATCAGAATAGCTTAGAGTACCCGTATAGGGTCAATAGGTTAGATGTAAGAACAATTGTTAAGATAGCTAAGCTAGTTTTAAGTATTTTCGTCTAGCACGTAAGTAAATGAACTAAAAATAAAACAAAACTGAATTTAAAGAAAAAGGAACAAATGCAAATTCAAGTAAACCTGCCGATTTCAGGCAATATATTTTAAATATTTCTGGTGAATGAAAGATTTCGTAATGTGTGGTGGCTCGTGCGGTTGTGGGTATGTGGTCAATCTGTCTAGGTTCGATTCCTGGTACGACATGAACACGGCCCCAACTCTTTCGAGTCACTGACACTGCTGAAAGTGTATAACGGTATAGAAAAAGCTTCTCAAACTGGGCCGTTCGGAGTCGGCATAAAACTGTAGGTCCCTTCCGCTCGTGATAGAACAATAGAACGCACAACACGAGTGGTTGCTGAGAAGCTAGGCCCTGGCCCTCTACGGGCTGTAGCGCCACCCATATTATTATATTATTATTACAGATTTCTACACAGCTTCGCAAAGCATGAATGTGACCTCAACAAAAAATAATGTTGTTTTCAGTATGATACTAGTTAAAACGCACACGCCGCAAGCTCGCTCAACTGTCAGCGATCGTATTGCACCCTTGTAGTTATCGGTGCATATTGGGACTTGCCCGTATTAACCAGATTAATGAGAAATACATTTTGTGGAGGCATTAATATCGTGACTGCGAGTCTAAATACACTTACCTTTTATAACGTTTTAATCTGGTGTTTGATTTAAAGTGGTTGTGCGTGGAGTAATCCGCGCAAGTTAATTTGTTTCACAAAAAAGTAACAAAGGACTTTCAGTGGCGCCCGTGCAAGGACCGCCTTAAAATCGCGAATCCTGTGGGGAGTAGTAAAAGAAACAAAATTGAAATTGTGAATTATGAGCATGTGCTAAAAGTGAGGAACCACATAATAAAACATCTGAAGTGGAACAAGTGAAACACATGTAATGAAAACGTAAAAATTTCTAAGTTGACAAAAATCAAAGTCTAAAAGAGGAATAAAACTTGTGAAGTGCAGTGAAGAAATCCTGAAGTTGTCATAGAAAGAAACAATCAACGAAAGAATGCTGAACGGGATTCAAGCGATGCAAGGCTGGTCCATATATCTATTATTGTAAGATAGAATAATATGAGAATATTGTTTAAATTAAGAATAACATAATTTACAAAAAAATTCTTTTGTAAAGAACCAAAGAAAAATCTCTCCATAGCCCAGGAAAATTAGCATACATTTTATGCCTAGGGGCCGACTCTCATGAAAAACGGGGCCGGTAAACTGCAAAATTAATTAATCTTAATAAATTGTGGTGAAGATCCTCGTACCTTAGTAGGTGGCTGTGAAAAGATATATATTCCAAAAAATCACATTAACGAATAAAACTAGGCTGTGCCAATTGAAAAAAAATTATAACCCTATACATTGAACTAAAAAATTGAAAGACAAATCTATTGTAACAAACTATAGAACACGGAACTGAAAAATAAAGGGTGATTTTTTAGCTATTTTCTTTTTGGCAACACTGGTTTAAACAGCTGACGCACGTTTCGTGTTTTGTTTCACTGTCAAACATCTTCAGTTAGGTCCATAATTTAGCCATGAATCGTCTTACAAACGAACAACGCTTGCAATTATTGAATTTTACTATCAAAATGCGTGCTCTGTTAAGAAAGTTCATCCAGATCAGCCAGAAGCATTGCAAGAGCTACCAATGCATCCAGAAAAAGTCACAGTTTGGTGCGGTTTATGGGCTGGTGGCATCATTGGACCGTACTTCTTCAAAGATGATGCGAATCGTAACTTAACTGTGAAAGGTGAGCGCTACCGTGAGATGATATCCAACTTTTTTTTGCCCAAAATGCAAGAGCTAGACTTGCATGACATGTGGTTTCAACAAGACGGTGCCACATGCCACACAGCACGCGCAACAATATACTTATTGAGGGGCGAGTTCGGTAACTTATATGGACCGTACTATCGATTCAAATAAAGATTTCATGCCTTTTTCTGAATTTTATGTATTTTTTTTTAAAAACTTTCCTATAGCTCTTAAAAAATCACCCCTTATAACAAACATTCTACTCCTGTCGTTAAAAAACAATAAAATCTTTCTCGCTTACTTATTTGACACTCAGTATTTTAGCACTTTCTTGGTTTATCCTTGTTAATTAAGAGGAAGGAAACAAATAGAAATCAATTATGGATGAACTCAGAGGGTCAGTAACTCAGTTCACAGGTGCAATTAACACCGTTTTGGAGCAGCTTAATGGTCTAGAGAATCGCATGACTAGGATAGAGCAGAATAATTCTCAGGTAGTCATGCTATTAGTAGACGATCAGTTAGGCGCAATCACTAATCGCCTAATTGCTCTGGAACGAACAAATATGCCTACCCTAAAGTGCAACTGTGTGCACCTAGTTGTGAAGAAGATTTGAAAGTAATATCTAAGCTCCCCGATTCTTTTAAAGAATTGCAGGTGTTTGACGGCATTCCAGTGCATTACGTTTCTTGGGTTCATAGTGTTGAAACAGTGTTGAAGGACCATGCGATTGTTTGAAACAAGTCTATCTATCGCGCAATCCCTCAACATATTCGGCAAAAGATTAGGGGGAAGGCGGATTCAGCCCTCGTGTCTTATAATATCTTTGACAGCGATTGGGCAAAAATGAAGAGAGTTCTCTTCCTTCATTACGCAGATAGGAGATACGTTCGAACGTTGGAACATCAAGCTCACTCAAGGCAATTCAAGAGCTGGCGATTTCTACGCAACCGTATACCACCAATTTTCACTGATTATTAGTAAAATTAGAGCTGAGGTCTATTCCACCGAATGATTGAACGCGTGGAAACTTACCGATATCGTGCGTTGGGCGTCTTCGGAAGGGGCTTGAATGGAGACCTTGCTAGGCTGCTAATAACTCAAAAACCACGAACCTACCTGAGGCATATTTAGCATATCTAAAGATGCAGAATTTGAATTTCCGAAGCAATTCGGTCCATGTAAACAATCCTAACACCATATCATCTCCTGTACATCATAATTTTAAGAGAAATTCTGAAAACAGTAACAGGTCTTTTAAGGCAATGAACAAAACTCTCTATCGATTGAATTCAGATTGAAACTATGGGCCACAACAACAGCAAGCGTCATCCAGGCCGACTACCTCGAATCCACCAATGAAAATGGAAGTGGATAACTCTGTTCGTACGAGACGTGCCAGTTATGCGAATAGACCAAACCCATTGAAGCGCGACGCAAGCTCCCTCAATTACCCTCATAAGCAACAGCGGCTTCATCACATTACGCCTGCGGAACCCGAACCACCAATTGTAGAAGAAAGCACGGTACGTGCTGATCTTGACGATGTTGCCGATGAAGAACCACCACCAAAAAACTTTATGTTGGAGGCCTCATTTCCAGCGTACCATACTTAGAGTATGTACCGCACCTGGCTCTAAAACTCAAAAACCATTTTTTGTGAATAGTCCGGCCGGAAAAATTTCGCATAGAAAATAAAATCGGTGCTCCAAATTAAATGTCACTTTCTTTATCTGACCTAGTCTAAAAGCAGTAAACATGTTACCTTCTTTAGGGGAACATGTTCCAGCATCTGTAAAATCTGGATTGGAAGCTATTTGTGGAAGGTTTAGGAATATTTTTGAACCAGTTGGTAACGAGAAAATTAAAACCAATTAACCACAATTAAAATATTACCCAACCATTGTAAGGGCAAGAATTCCCACAATCTACACAAAAAGCTATCCTTACCCAGCCTGTATGAGGGAGGAAGTCGAAAGACGGGTCAAGGAACTCCTTCCGGAAACCATTATTCGTCCATCAAATAGCCCATACAATTCGCCCACATGGGTAGTCCCCAAGAAACCAAAACCTAACGGTGAAAACAGTATAGGATGGTAATTGATTACAAGCGCCTCAACGCTGTAAAAATTCTCGATACCTACCCTATTCCAGAAATAAACAGTACTCTTCAATTGATCTTACTTCGGGATTTCGTTGAATTTTGATGCACGAAAAAGATATCCCCAATACCGCATTCTCAGCAATGAATGGTAAATATCAATACCTCAGACTTCCTTTTGGCCTAAAGAATGCTCCCGCCATCTTCCAAAGGATGATAAACGATGTGGTCAAGGAACTTATCGCTAAACTCTGCTACGTTTATATCGATGACATCATAGACTCTAGCAAATCCGAAGAAGATCAGTTGAAAGATATTGAGACCGTCTTTTCAAAACTCAGTGAAGCTGGGTTAAAGATAAATTTAGAAAAAACTTATTTCTTGGCCACTACTGTCGAATTTCTTGGATTCTTAGTTACTCCCGAAGGCATTCTTCCAGACCCGAAAAAGATAAAAGCAATTGAAACTAAAAGCTAAAAAGCTTTCTCGGATTGACTTCCTATTACAGGAAGCTTTTCCGAGATTATGCGAAGATCGCTAAGACCACGACCAATATTACTCGTGGATCCTTCGAGCAGGTGAAAGCAAATCAAACAAAAAGCGTCCCAGTCTCTCTGGATAATGAGAGCATAAAAGCATTCGAAACTCTTAAAGAACTTCTTACTTCTGCGGAAGTATTAGCATTCCCAGACTTCGGAAAGGGTTTTAATTTGACCACAGATGCTTCTGATTACGCAATTGGCGGGAAGAAGAGGCCAGTTGCATATATCTCTCGTTCTCTGAATCGCACAGAGGTAAAATATGCGACGAAGGAGATGTTAGCGATAGTGTGGGCCCTTGATAATTTAAGAAATTATCTGTATGGGGCTAAAAATATAAGAATATACACCGACCATCAGCCTCTGACGTTTGCAATTAGCAATAGAAACCATAACGCTAAACTCAGACGTTGGAAGGCACGTATCGAAGAGTACAACTACGATTTGATTTATACTCCTGGTAAATCAAATTTCGTGGCTGATGCTCTCTCACGTCTTAAGACTAAAATCAACCAACTGTCCGACGAGGGCACGGAAATAGCCACTGAAGCGCAATCAGATTTCCGGTCAGACACAGACACAGCGAGCGAAAGGCAGGCTTCAAGGACCGGCGAATCCCAAACGGGTACAGCAGAAGAGCGATACTGCGAACAATCTAACAGTAGTACGGATTCTTGTTCTATTCACAGTGCTAATCAAGACGGTTCGGATTTGATACCTCACGTGGAGGCATCCATCAATGTGTTCAGGTACCAAGTGATTTTTAGGATTGGTCCCGATTTGCACGCGCATGAAGAACCCCACGCCGGCTACCATCGTCACTATATCTCCTTGAGGGCAATTAACGAGGACAATCTTGTCGAAGAACTGCGGGAAAATATTAATCCTAACGTCGTCAATGGAGTCAAAATTCCAGAGGAGTACTTAGGGCTGCTTCAAAAAGTTTGTCAAGGTTTGAATACATAATTCGCATTACACAACGGGTTGTCGAAGACATTGCTAATAAAGAGCGAAGTTTTATAATAATAGAAAAAGAACTTAGGAGAGCCCATCGAGGTCCGAAGTAGAACAGAGAAGAAATACTGGAGAAATATTATTTCCCTCAGATAAGGAAGTTCGCTGCCTCATGCGAGGTGTGCAAAACGAACAAATACGACGGTCACTCTTGTGTTAGCAGTTGAAGTGAGTGCAAGTGTTTATTCCCATCGTGTATTCTTACCACACTTAGTGACTGTGGTGAAGGCAATAATCGCCCTCCCAGCAAACAGTCTTATTTAAGTTCAAACATAAAATATTCAATAATGGTGCATAATACGAATTATTACGGTGTGCTGGACGACTCCGGTGAAAATGCGGATAGTATTAATAGTAAATGTTTAAACGTCATAAAAGATAGTGTCTCTCCTATAGTTTTGATAAAATCAACAGCTGAACGTGTATTGAATGATTTAAAAATCGATAATTATCTTATCAAAAACATATCGCTCGGCCAAAAAATTATTTCTCCATCTTTGGAAAGTTCAGAGAAAATAAAATCGGAACTAAACAGACTAAATATTGAATTCTTCACATTTTCTCGGAAGGAAACCCGACCTTTGAAAGAAATTTAATCGGGACCTGATCTTACAAGCGAACAACTTGTAAAGGAAAGAAGTTCTATTTCATCCGGAATAAAGTGCATCGACGTGAAAATTATCACAAACAATGTTCACCCAAACATCCACTACAAAAGCTATATTTACATTATGTTTATTCAACGCGGAACAATAAAACCAAACGAACTGAAGAAAAATCATTCCAATTTGTTCAATATCTGGAGATTCGTCAAAAACTCTCCTCTCATCAACGTGCAAACAACAGCAAACGCACACCACCTATATTACTTCCATAAAAACCTTTCGATTCACACTCTCTTCCACATTTCCCTCCTCACCCAACACGTGCGACCAATGTACCAACAGCTAAGCCAACAAACAAAATTCAACCAGCTGATCGTTTTCCACCATTAACTGCCACGCAGGTCCATGGCGGAAAATCCTCTCATCAGGAAAATCCATCTGCAAACATTGAGAGCAGCAAATTAATCTCTTTCGAAGAAATAAATTCTCTTTTAAATGAAGAATTAGCTAAGCTTCAAACCTGTATAACAAAAAGGGATCAATTCAATGTACAATATTTTTAAGTAGGTAACAACGTGTTTATTGTTTTATTATTAATTTGTAATTCGAGTAAAATATTAACATAAATAATTCAAATTGAAAAACAAAAACATTTTTTTAGTAACAATTATCTTCAGGATGTAATCTAATATTTTGTTATTAATTTTGTTGGTGCTTAAACTTTCTTCTTCTTTGTCTCTTGCAATATTTTGTTAGTCTTTGATTGCTTGTATCTGTGATATAATTTCCCTATAGGTTATATTTTGTCAATCTTTTATACTTTGGCGTACACTTGGAAATATCTCTGTTTACTACAATATCTTCACATAAATTATAAGTGTTGTAAAAATAATAATATAATATTGGTGGCGCTACAGCCCCTAGAGGGTCAGGGCCTAGCTTCTCAGCAACCACCCGTGTTGTGCGTGCTATTGTTCTATCATGAGTGGAAGGGACCTACAGTTTTATGCCGACCCCGAACGGACAATTTTGCGAAGCTTTTTCTAGACAGTTGTACTCCTTGATCATTGTCAGTGACTCGAAAGAGGTGGGGCCGTGAAAAGTATTTCTTGTCGTACCAAGAATCGAATCTAGACAGGTAGGTCCAAGTGCGTAGGAGTCGACGCACATATCCACAGCGCCACCAAATTTATGTATTGTAGCATGTTTCGAAAACTTATCTATCATTGTTAGATACATATCGTTTCTGCGAGGATGCGTCCATGTGCACAATGTCATTAAATCCTGTTGGTGATTCGGTATTTTCAAAACGAAAATTTGGAGGGTGCCTATCATATTTACCTACGTTGCACAAATCGCAATTATTGATAAATTTATGTATAGCATGTTAGGGTAGTAGTAGAGTAGTTTTAATTCATTGAACACTTCAGAGATCCCTCTGTGATTGTTTTTTAAGTGTTCGTTTTTTATAATTTGTAACATTTCATCTTTGTCAGTTATGTCGATCAACTTCTTACACGACATAAGTAGTTTTAAACTATTGTTACTAGCAAAATATTTCAGATAAGTATTTTGAAATTTAAGAAACAACTGCATGTTCTCACAATAGATACACATGAAACCTCTATCAATAATGAATCTTTTCATTATCTCTAACAAATCGCTACCTTCTGTTAAGTAGACAAAATGTTTGCATTTCTGTTGACAATTTTTGTAATAAGATTTTCCTTTGGGCCAATTTCTAAAAATATCTGGTTTTTGTAAGTGTTTATTGAATTTTCTGTGATATATACATAGTGCGAATCGCCTTCCACTGCGCTATGATTTGTTGCATCGGTGGACATGATATCATTATCATTGCCACTTAGACGTTCGTTATTATATTATTCAATATTTGTCAATTGTTGTTCGTTTTCTTTTTGACTTGTAATGTTATCTGGTGTGTCATTGCAAAAAAGTCTACTTAGTCCTACGGCTACATAGTTATCCTTGCCTTTTATATAATTTATATCAAAATCATACTCGTTGAGCTGCATTTTCCGCGTTGTAGTTTCATGTTCGGAAATTTTAAACTATTGAGTCAAATAAGTGGTTTATGTTCTGTTTGAATGGCAAATTTTCTACCGTACAGGTACGAGTATGTATGAAAATACTTTACTAAATACTTTTTTTCTATTTTTCTTTAAATATTTTACCATTGGGTAAGCAACTTTAGTGTAGTCCTTCACGAACTTGCGATAATACCCAGTAATGCCCAGGAATGACTTAATTTCTTTTATGTTACGCGGAAGTGGAATTTTTTGAATGGCCATCGTTTTGAGTGGGTCAAGTTTGATGCCTCCTTCTGTAATTAAGTGACCCAGAAACTTAGTCGACTTTTCAGCGAAATTACATATTTGTAATTTCAAATTGGTCTCTGTTAAGCGTTCAAACACTTTTCTGATTGAACATAAATGCTCTTCTAATGAGAAGATATGCTTAAGATATCGTCTAAATATACGACGCATATTTTGTTAATGTAATCTTTTAGCACAAAGTTCATGAGGCGCTGGAAAGTGGAAGGAGAATTCTTTAGGCTGAATGGCTATGAGCGAATTCGTAATGGCCATTTGCCGTGGAGAAAGCAGTCTTATATCTGTCATCAAGGTGGACTTCAATCTGATGAAATCCTTTTGCCAGATCAATTGTGGTGAAATACTGACACCTACCCAATTTGTTGAAAAGCTCATCGATGTTCGGAAGAGGAAACTTATCGTCAATCGTGTTATCGTTCAGTTTACTATAATCAATCACAATTCTCTATTTTTGCTCTCCGGAGTTATCAGTTTTTTCAGAACAACCCAAATTGGAGCGTTATATGGAGAACTGCTGTTGACAACAATGCCTTGTTCAAGCATTTCGTGGATCTGTCGATCAACCTCTTTTCTTTGTATTTCAGGGTAACGATAACTCCGTGTATAGATTGGAATCTCATTTTTTTGTTATTATCCTGTGTTTAATGTTGCTAATAAAGGTAAGTTTGTCTTTGTCGTTATAAAAAATGTCTTTAAAATAATTGAACAAGTATTTCATTTTTAGAATGTCAGTTTTGTTAAGGTGAGAAGCGAAATTAAAGCCCTAAAAATTCACTTTTGTAATTTCATTAGTAAATAAGTTGAAAGATTCATCAGAATGACTTTGGTTGCAATAAAATTCTTCGTACGCATTTAGAAAAAGATGTATTTTTGCACTGGGTGCTATTAGTAATCGTTCTTTATAATTTATTATTGCATACAGTGGCACTAAAATGTTGTTACCGATTATGCCATCAAAATTATTATGAAATGAGGATTCCAAAAATTCAACTAAATAATTTTGTAAGTTAAACACTTCAAACGGAGGAAACTTGCACTTCATATTGCAGTTAATAAGTTTGTCAAATGCTTTTAGTGTTTGTGTTTTTCACTTAGGTTAACAGAGACTACTGTTAATTATGCTGAACTCAGCACCAGTGTCTACAATAAATTTAAGTTTTTTAATTTTTGTGTCTATTCTTATAGGTTAGTCCGGAAATTCTGGGTTGAAAATATCCTATTATTAGTATGAATGTCCATTGATGTTTCGTCATAAACTTGGTAAGATTGTCGGGTTTGCCTGGTTTGTTGGCTTGAAGTTAAAACACCATGGTTATCTCCACGACGGTTGTTAGAAATGCTTCTATTGTTAAATGTATTTGTTTGGCGACTTTGGACGGTAAAGTCCATTGGGTAGGTGCTATTGCTAATACTATTGCTGCCTAATCTTTGTTGTGAGCTGTAGTTCTGTTTCGTATTATAATTTTGTCTGTTCAAGTAGTTACGGTTTTGAAAATCGGTATTGTTATTCTGATTCGAAATATATTGCTGACCGTTAAAATTTTGAATTTGCGGGGTATCATTATTCTACGGTTAAAATGTCTACGTCTAAAATCAGAGGTATTGCTCATGGTCATCGTTCGAATTTGAGTAATGTCTATTAGGTATACGTAGAATAATCGTTAGTTAGAATGATGCTAAAGACGTCCTCCATTGTAGAAGGATCTCTGACAATAATGATTCCTTTTACTGGTTCTGGCAAATTTGATTTAAAACGGTGTAGAACTTTTCTTTTATTGCATGTGACTTGATCCTTTGTTAGCTGATCTTTCAGTGAATAAGCGTTGTTAAGTCTTATCAACAAGCCACTTAGTTGGTTGTAAAACTGTTCAATGGTTCCAATACTACGCCACAAGGCTATTTTATCAAGAAGCGTCGTTATTGGAGTCGCTTCACCATGGAATCTTTTTAAAACATCTTTCAGTTCTGTCCAGGTCTCAACTTGTCCATGTTTTAACATAGTGTCTCTCGCTCCGTTAGTTAGTCGGTCTTGTACGTAACCCACTATTATTTTTTGTAAGGGTATGTCTAATGTGTTTATCATTGGAGTCAGTGCGTCTATTCTATTTACAAAATTGGGCAATTGTTTTTCGTCACCGTCAAACGTGCAATGCACTTAACAAGCAACTCAAAGACTTCCATAACAACAGCATATATTATATGAATGCGTGTTTGATATATGTATATATGTATTTATGTAAGTGAACTAGTAGACGAATAATATAATATAATAAAAAATATATAAGGTATAAAGGTTTATAATAAAGAAACAAGATATATATTAGCAATATATAATAACACAAAAAATAAATGAATATCGCATACCAGCTTCAAATAGTTCAGTAGATAGACAGCTTCGGATAGTCTGGAAAATTCCGTATGATGAATGTACTGTTATTGTTTGGTATGATGAAACAGATTTATGTATGTGTGTGTATTGCTATGTTGTGTCTCACTTCAGTAAAGCAATTGTAAGCGTGGGTAACTGTTTCAAGTTTTTTTTTCCTATGACCATGTTGGCGTTTTATAACTGTTTTCTTTTCGCTTGTTATAAGAAGCACACTTTTTCAAAATGGATTTCTTTTTTTTTTATTTACTGTCGCTGTTTTGTTTTTAATTCAGTTTCTGGTTCTGTTGAAATCTATTTTTCATTTTTAATTCTTGTTTTGACGATTGTAAATATGTAGTATAGTTTATACTGTATACTTTAAGCGTTTACGTAAAATGCCTTAATATATTGGTTTCTTTACTATACCCTCCTGAATTTACTTACGTCCCAACATCTAAATCTAAAAGTCCTTCCACTGTAGACTTCTTTATGACTTCGTACTGCTCCATGCTGTTCACCTATGACAATTTGGGGTCGGATCATCTTCCTGTCAGTATCAATTTGAATCCCTTATTTGAAGTCAATCGACCTACGTTATATTATAAATATTCCGCAGCCAATTGAAACCATTTTGTTTCATTTGTCAATATCAACTGCAATCAGAATAATTTTATTTCTTCGCTTGTAACTACGGCTACCGAAATTGATTCAATGTGTATGCATTTTACTTCGTTCTTAAACTGCGCTGCCGATTTCGCAATACCTAAGTACCCTAGGAATGATAGTAGTGCAATTCCACTTCCTAGTAATATTTTACTTTTTATGACTGCTTTCTTTGTAGCATGAATATGTTAAACAAAGCCATTGCAAAAGAAATTAGTGAGTTCAATAATAAGCGTTGGAATAACCTACTTTAAAGCTTTGATAAATAAAGTTTCAAAAATTATAAAAAAAAGAGGTTTGAGTATTCCACCCCTTAGGGTTCAAAGCCAGCTTTATATTTCTCTAAGCGATAAAGCCAATCTACTTGCAGAGACTTTCTCAAAAAATCACCTGATTATTGAATTATCGGATTTAAGTATACTTAATACTAATAAGTTAAGATTATTGATCAAAACCCTTAAAGTTAATATAAGTATTAACAATAAGCTTTTAAAGGCCCTTCCTCTCACAGGCCTACGGTACTTAACTGCAATTCTTAATGCATGCCTTGAACTCAGCTACTTCCCTGATTGTTGGAAAACAGCTTTGGTAGTTCCGATTGGCAAGCCTGCTAAACCAAAAGACGACGTCAACAGTTATAGGCCAATAAGCTTACTAAGCAGTTTAAGTAAGCTATTAGAAAAGATAATAAAAGAAAATATTGACAATCACTTAACTGTGAATAATATACTCCCCGACTATCAATTTGGGTTTCGGCGTTCTCACAATACGTACCATCAAATCATTAGGATTAAGAAACATGTCAAACATAAATTTCAATACAAAGAGTCCACTGGATTAGTATTATTAGATATTGGAAAAGCCTTTGATACGGTTTCGCATTATGCTTTAGTATACAAACTTATTAAATTAAACTTTCCTATGGAAACTGTTAAAATCTTCCAGAGTTTTTTAGATATAAGAAAATGTGTAGTAAAAGTACAAAATGTTAAATCCGCAGTAAAAAATATTACATATGGATTACCACAAGATACTATACTCGCCCCAACACTTTTTAATATATTTGTCTCTGACATTCCAGATCTTGGCAATGATGTGAATATTGCTATTTTTGCTGATGATACAGCAATATTTGCATCTGGTACATACTATAGGGACGTCTACAAAGTGCTGCAAGCGGCAATTTCCAAATTAGAAAAATTCCTTTACAAATGGAAAATGAAATTAATCGCTTCTAAAACGAAAGCAGTTTGGTTTACACGTAGGAGAAAAGAATGTTTTATCCCAAACAACGTAAAACTTCAAATGGGTTCTGTCGATATTAACTGCAGATATCTGGAATTATGATTGATAAGAAACTAACTTTTCAGAAACACATTTCTGTGACTGTAGATAAAATTAACAAATACATCAAAATTATTTACTCCATTATAAATATAAAATTGAAACTTAGTACTGACAAATAGGTTATTTTGTATAAGTCTGTCTTTCAATCTATTCTACTGTACGGGGCTCGTGTTTGGTACGACTGCGCTGAAACTCACAAACTTCAACTTCAAATATGCCAAAATAAAATCATTGAATATTATGCTTAATTTACCACGTTGTTATTCAACCAGCAGACTTCACGGCCAAAGCAATATTAACTTTTTACACTCTGTTATAGGAAAATTAACAAAAAGATTCTATGATAATTGTTATATTTCAAATAATGAACTTATCAAATGCATATCATTTATTTAATTAAACGCTTAGCAATAAATAAATATGTTGATTAATATGTAAAATAGGTTAAATAAAAATATTTGACTAGGGGAAATTGCAAAATTAGATTTTAAAAGTTAAATAAATGAATTAATATCTAAATATTTTCATTGTATCTCGCTCACTCTACACAATATTTAAATCATAGTTGTAATGGACAGTTGTGATAAAACTTCTACATACGTATGAACATTATGGAAATTCGAAATTAAAAACTGCTGATCATTATCGGTCCGCATTTGGAATCAAACTCACCCTGGTAGGAAATCCAAATACCTTCAGGTACT
This sequence comes from Eristalis pertinax, assembly GCA_907269125.1. Lineage (NCBI taxonomy): Eukaryota > Metazoa > Arthropoda > Insecta > Diptera > Syrphidae > Eristalis > Eristalis pertinax. Next base: position 89,174,908 of record OU026145.1, read on the forward strand.
TCCAGCGGTATTGACTAACGTAACCAGGAGTATGGTCAGGCCAAACTTAGAATACCTGCAAGACATCAGCATCAAGAATATTGAATACATTAAATCCTTAAAAGAAATTTTTAATACCTCCATCATTACAGAGGTTTTCATCATCATAGCTATATTCGTGACAATTTTTATGCTGTAGAAAAAAGTCTATGGAAAGGTCGAGATTCCCGAGCTCCGTCTGTCCTTCCGTCGGAAGCAGGTGCCGCAGCTAGCCCAATGTTCAAGAGAAGTTCAACAACCAAGCAGAATTCGAAACCCGCAAGGTCAGCAATCCATCGATAACAACATGCCCAGCTACTGATCTGCGGGACGCAGATATTTAAAACGATGCAGTTAACACGCACACGTCGCAAGCTCGCTCAACTGTCGGTTATCGTATTGCACCAGACGCTGCGCTTGCAGTTATCGATGCATGCTCGGACTTGCCTGTGGGAACCAAGGCCAACCGAGCTTAGATTAATAAGAAATACATTTTGTGGAGGTATTCTTATCGTGACTGCGAGTCTAAATACACTTATCTTTTATAACGTTTTATTCCGGTGTTTGATTTAAAGTGGTTATGCGTGCAGTAATCCGCGCAAGTTAATTTTTTTCACAAAAAAGTAACAAAGGACTTTCAGTGGCGCCCGTGCAAGGACCGCCTTAAAATCGCGAATCCTGTGGGGAGTAGTAAAAGAAACAAAATTGAAATTGTGAATTATGAGCATGGGCTAAAAGTGAGGAACCACATAATAAAACCTCTGAAGTGGAATAAGTGAAACACATGTAATGAAAACGTAAAAATTTCTAAGTTGACAAAAATCAAAGTCTAAAAGAGGAATAAAACTTGTGAAGTGCAGTGAAGAAATCCTGAAGTTGTCATAGAAAGAAACAATCAACGAAAGAATGCTGAACGGGATTCAAGCGATGCAAGGCTGGTCCATATATCTATTATTGTAAGATAGAATAATATGAGAATATTGTTTAAATTAAGAATAACATAATTTACAAAAAAATTCTTTTGTAAAGAACCAAAGAAAAATCTCTCCATAGCCCAGGAAAATTAGCATACATTTTATGCCTAGGGGCCGACTCTCATGAAAAACGGGGCCGGTAAACTGCAAAATTAATTAATCTTAATAAATTGTGGTGAAGATCCTCGTACCTTAGTAGGTGGCTGTGAAAAGATATATATTCCAAAAAATCACATTAACGACTAAAACTAGGCTGTGCCAATTGAAAAAAAATTATAACCCTATACATTGAACTAAAAAATTGAAAGACAAATCTATTGTAACAAACTATAGAACACGGAACTGAAAAATAACGGGTGATTTTTTAGCTATTTTCTTTTTGGCAACACTGGTTTAAACAGCTGACGCACGTTTCGTATTTTGTTTCACTGTCAAACATCTTCAGTTTGGTCTATAATTTAACCATGAATCGTCTTACAAACGAACAACGCTTGCAATTATTGAATTTTACTATCAAAATGAGTGCTCTGTTAAGAAAGTTCATCCAGATCAGCCAGAAGCATTGCAAGAGCTACCAATGCATCCAGAAAAAGTCACAGTTTGGTGCGGTTTATGGGCTGGTGGCATCATTGGACCATACTTCTTCAAAGATGATGCGAATCGTAACGTAACTGTGAATGGTGAGGGCTACCGTGAGATGATATCCAACTTTTTTTTGCCCAAAATGCAAGAGCTTGACTTGCATGACATGTGGTTTCAACAAGACGGTGCCACATGCCACACAGCACGCGCAACAATGGACTTATTGAGGGGCGAGTTCGGTGAACATTTTATTTCACGTTCGGGGCCGGTCAATTGGCCGCCTATATCGTGCGATTTAACGCCTTTAGACTATTTTTTGTGGGGCTACGTTAAAGCTCATGTCTATACAGACAAGCCCGCTTCAATTGACGCATTGGAAGACAACATTGAGGCATTTATTCGTGAGATACCGGCCGAAATGTTATAAAGAGTATGCCAAAATTGGACTAAGCGGATGGACCATTTGAGGCGCAGTCAAGGTCAACATTTGCATGAAATAATCTTCAAACATTAAATTATATAGATCGTACTATCGATTCAAATAAAGATTTCACTCATTTTTCTGAATTTTATGTGTTTTTTTTTGAAAAACTTTCCTATAGCTTTTAAAAAATCACCCTTTATAACAAACATTCTACTCCTGTCGTTAAGAAACAATAAATTCTTTCTCGCTTACTTATTTGACACTGAGTATTTAAGCACTTTATCGGCTTATCCTTGTTAATTAAGAGGAAGGAAACAAATAGAAATCAATTATGGTTGAACTCAAAGGGTCAGTAACTCAGTTCACAGGTGCAATTAACACCGTTTTGGAGCCGCTTAGGGGTCCAGAGAATCGCATGACTAGGATAGAGCAGAATAATTCTCAGGTAGTCATGAAATTAGTAGACGATCAGTTAGGAGCAATCACTAATCGCCTAATTGTTCTGGAACGAACAAATATGCCTATCCTACAAGTGCATCCGTCGGTGCAACTATGTCCACCTAGTTGTAAAGAAGATTTGAAAGTAATATTTAAGCTCCCCGATTCTGTTAAAGAATTACAGGTCTTTGACGGCAACCGAGTACATTACGTTTTTTGGGTTCATAGTGTTGAAACGGTGTTGAAGGACTATGAGATTGTTCGAAGCAAGACTATCTATAGCACAATCCTTCAACATATTCGGCAAAAGATTAGGGGGAAGGCGGATTCAGCCCTCGTATCTTACAACATCTTTGACAGCGATTGGGCAGAAATGAAGAGAGTTCTCTCCCTTCATTACGCAGATAAGAGAGACATTCGAACTTACCGATATCGTATCGTCTTCGTAAGGGGCTTGAATGGATACCTTGCTAGACTACTAATAATTCAAAAACCACGAACCCTACTTGAGGCATATTTTGCATGTATTGAGATGCAGAATTTGAAATTCAGAAGCAATTCGGTCCATGTAAACGCTCCTAACACCATATCATCTCGTGTACATTATAATTTTAGGTGAAATTCTGAAAACACTGACAGGTCTTATAAAGCATGGAACAAAACTCAATATCGATCAAATTCAGATTGGAACTCCGGGCCACAACAAAGGAAGTGTTAACTCTGTTCATACGAGACGTGCCAGTTATGCGAATAGACCAAACCCATTGAAGCGCGATGCAAGCTCCCTCAATTACCCTCATAAGCAACAGCGGCTTCATCACATTACGCCTGGGGAACCCGAACCACCAACTGTAGAAGAAAACACGGTATGTGCTGATCTTGACGATGTTGCCGATGAAGAGCCACCACCAGAAAATTTTATGGTGGACGCCTCACTTCCAGCGTACCATACTTAGAGTATGTTACGAGGGACGGGGTCACTCTTAACTTGCTGGTGGACACTGGAGCAAATAGAAACTTCATTAGACCGACCTGACTAGTCCGGCTGGAAAAAATTCGCATAGAAAATAAAATCTGCAGCAAATTCTTTCAAAACTTAGGTTCGCATTCGACGGTATAATTGGAGATGACACGCTCAAAAAACATAAGGCCGTCATCTACAGAGAAAAAACCAGCTTACCATCGAATCAGATAAGGTGATTCTTTAAAAATCAACCATCAGAAGCAGTAAACATGTTATCTTCTTTAGGAGAACATGTTTCAGCATCTGTAAAATCTGGATTGGAAGCTATTTGAGGAAGTTTTAGGAATCTTTTTGGACCAGTTGGTAACGAGAAAATTGAAACCAATGTGAGGGCAAGAATTCTCACAAGCACGGATGAACCAATCTACACATAAAGTTATCCTTACCCAGCTTGCATGAGGGAGAAAGTAGAAAGACAGGTCAAGGAACTCCTTTCGGAAAACATTATTCGTCCATCAAATAGCCCATATAATTCGCCCATATGGGTACTCCCCAAGAAACCAAAATCTAACGGTGAAAAGCAGTATAGGATGGTAATTTATTACAAGCGCCTCAACGCTGTAACAATTCCAGATACCTAGATACCCTATTCCGGATATAAACAGTACTCTGGCTAGTCTTGGAGATGCAAAATTCTTTACTACACTTGATCAAATTTCATCAAAATTTTGATGCACGAAAAAGATGTCAGCAATACCCCATTCTCAGCAATGAATGGTAAATATGAATACCTCAGACTTCCTTTTGACCTCAAGAAGGAGATTACAGTTGCGTATATCTCTCGTTCTCTGAATTGCACAGAGGAATACTATGCGACGAAGGAGATGTTAGCGATAGTGTGGGCCCTTGATAATTTAAGAAATTATCTGTATGGGGCTAAAAGATAAGAATATACACCGACCAACAGCCTCTGACCTTTGCAATGAGCAATAGAAACTATAACGCTAAACTCAAACGTTGGAAGGCACGTATCGAAGAGTACAACTACGATTTGATTTATACTCCTGGTAAATCAAATTTCGTGGCTGATGCTCTCTCGCGTCTTAAGTCTCAAATCAACCAACTGTCCGACGATGGCACGGAAACAGCCACTGAAGCGCAATCAGATTTCCGGTCAGACACAGACACATCGAGCGAAAGGCAGGCTTCAGGGACCGGCGAATTCCAAACGGGTAGGGCAGATGAGGGATACTGCGAACAATCTAACAGTAGTACGGATTCTTGTCCTATTCACTGTGCTCATCAAGATAGTTCTGATTTGATACCCCACGTGGAGGCACCCATCAATGTGTTCAGGAACCAACTGATTCTTAGGATCCCATGCACGCGCATGAAGAACCCCACGCTGGCTAGCATCGTCACTATATCTCCTTGAGGGCAATTAACGAGGACAATCTTGTCGAAGAACTACGGGAAATCTTCATCCTAACGTCTTCAATGGAGTCAGAATGCCAGAGGAGTACTTAGGGCTGCTTCAAAAAGTCTATCTGTCAAGGTTTAAAAAATACAAAATTCGAGTTACACCACGGGTTGTCGAAGACATTGCTTATGAAGAGCGAAGATTTATAATAATGGAAAAAGAACTTAGGAGAGCCCATCGAGGTCCGAAGGAAAACAGAAAAGATATATCAAATTCATGCGAAGTGTACAAAGCGAACAAATACGACCGGCATCCTACCAACCCTGAATTGCAATCAACACCTTCCCCCAAATACCCTAGTGAAATTCTCCTTATGGACATTATGGAAATTCAAAATTAAAAACTGCTAATCATTATCGATAAGTTCTCAGCCATTTTTATTAGATCCATGATTAAAGTTGTGCACTACTTCACAGTCCCAGAAGTGCTGCCAACGGGAGAGGTTTCTTGAGCCACATAGTTATACATTCAATTAAGTCTTTAGGCATTAAACATTATTTGACCCCCTCCTATGGAAGTGAGGTGAAGGGGCAAATAGAAAGGGTCCACTCTACCATACTTGAAATCTATCGATGTCTTAAAGCTGAGAAACCGGATCTCAAGGTTAAGGAACTAGTTTATATTGCCTTAGATCGCTACAACAACAGCTTCCATTCGGTCATCAAGCGAAAACCCTCGGATGTTTTCTTCAATAGATCCCAGAGAGTGAACTACCAAAATCTCCTAAATATTCACTCAAAAATTAATAAAGACCTGAGGGACATTATAAAAAGAAATATGGAAGCTCGAAATGTTAGGCTAAACCAAAAAAGAAGTGCGCCAAGGAAGTACGGAGAGGGTGATGTTGTCTTCACTACTATTAATCCTTTGCACAAAAAAGAGATAGTTGCAAAAGACAATCGCGTAACCATAACTACAAAGAGTGGAAGAAGAGTCCATAAGGCTCATATTGAAAAAAATGGACATTGAAATGTAAAACAGCCCTATATACCATAAAATTATACTAAAGTTACACGACATTAATGTAATTTAAGTTTAAGATTTTCAAAAAGAGGAAATTGTATAACATTTTAAGGAAAATAATTCGATTTGTTAATTAAAATTTTTAATTAAATTTGTCATGCTATTATATGTTACAGTTTAGGTACCTGGGGTCTTGCGCAATCTGTGCACATTTTTCCATACAAATCACCTGTAGTGACAATTAGAGAAGGCAATGCTTGGTTGACAAATGTTACTACAAACTAGTTCACGTAATCGATCTCCAGAACTATCGGACAATCCTCGAAAAGACGGAAGAGCTGGTTGTAGAGCAGATAGCTGATGATGAAGCACGGTTGGTTCTTAATTTCCACCTGAACCAGATAAAGGACTTAATAAGAGAATTAAGTGACCACTAAACAAGACGAAGCAGATCTATTAATTGGATAGGTTCAGCCTGGAAAGGGTAGTACTTCTTTCTTGCGAATATCCAAGGGAGATGCTGTGTGCTGAAGACCGGAACAGCCTAGAGGATGGCCTGGTTTTTGAAACGTCCCGAGGATGGGAGAATAGCCTCAAATTCCAAAGCACACATTTCAAGCATGGGATGCTACTGGTAGAATGCGAAGCCCTGTAAACTGCAGAGTGGTTAAAACAAGTAGCACCCAAATTAGGTAACTGAAAGGGAGTGGGCCTGACTACTAAATGTGGGAAGCATATACCACGATTCTATTCCATTACCGTTTAATTCAAAAAAAGCGCCGGACAGGAGCACAAGACTACACTTGCTCTCCTCGAGGCCCAATGAGGGTATAAACACCAAATTGTGGAAGGTGGTGTATAGTCGTGATAAGGGAACCGAACATGTACTGGGCGTCGGAATTTTGAGGTGATCAAACACCAAAACATTTCCCTTAGATATAGGTTCGGCAAGGTGTCTGGACTCAAGAAGTCGGAGGAGGAGATGTGTCAGTTGACCAAATCAATCCCAACTTCGGAGAGCACAGAGCCTGCAAAGGAGAACATATATCCTCTTCAGGCTGTAACACTCACTGCCTCTGCTGAGCAAGGAGCTGAGGGAGAGAAGAAGAATCACTGTCCAATGGAGAGCATGAAAAGACGGTTGTAAATAAGGAAGAGGAGTGTATACTCCTTGAGGAAGGAAGCGAGCATCAGCCTCGAATGAGCAGTAGCTCAATGCTCCCCCCAAACATCTTTAAAGCAGCCCAGGTAAACAGCCATCATGCTGTTGCGGCATATGCTGTTATAGCAAGGCTGTTAATGACGGAAAATCTGGGCTGCTTTTTGATTATGGAGCCATACATCCTGAAGGGAACAGTCAAAGGACTGGCACGCAGGAATGCAAAGGTAATCTGGGACACCAGGGTGACCAACCCAAGAGCCTGCATTCTTATTAATAAAATCATTAATTATGTTGTTCTTGCAGAGTATGCTACCTTGTGACTCGAGTTCAGCCGCAGCTTTAAAGCTTAACGCATCAAGCCCTCTACCGGACTGTTATTGTGTAGTATATCTCGATTTTTTTTCCTTCTAGCGTTTTTCGTTGTACCAATTATCAAAATTGGTAAGCGCTCTCGATCCCCGGCTTCAGGGGACTTTTCATTGTCCTCTGAAAAAAGACCAGATCCCCGATGTAATCGCTTTAGCTCTCGACAATTATATGAGAGCGACGAAATGGACGAAATTGTGCAGTATAAACCACCAAAAATAGTTCCTCCCCCGATAAAAGTGTTACAAAAACTCTGCGACTATGTGCACGGTGTGATGAACTCATTTAATATTACAGACTATGCAATTAAAAAGATGTCAATTGGCATCAAAAATATGTGCGACTCTAGGGAATCCTATAACTTGGTTATCAATAAATTAAAAGAAGACAATTGTCAATACTTCACTCATGACATGAAAAGTGATAAAGTGTTCAAAGCTGTACTATATGGCCTAGGGCAAATCAAAACAGATTCTTTGAAAAATGAGCTTATCAAACTGGAAATTAAAAGTATCAACAAAACATATGCATTCTACACTGACACATTCTACATAATCTCTTTCGAAAATATAAGTGTTAAGCTCAACCAACTAAAAAAGAACGTTCGTGCAATTTTCCACACACAAGTGAACGGGAGTTTTTATCGAAAGCAAAAAAAATAAACTGACACAGTGCCGAAACTGTCATTAATTTGGCCACGGGGAGAGAAACTGCAACATAAAGACATATTGCGCCAATTGCGCTGGCTCTCACAAAAACTGAGCAGTGCAGCGCAAATATTCTCAAATGTGAAAACTGCAAAGGAGAACATAAGTCAACCGATAGCGCATGCGCAAGCAGGAGTCATTACATTGATCTGAAGCAGAAGCTTGCAGCAAAGACGAATCGATGTATCTCACAAAAACAACAATCAAGTTAACAGTAACAACAATAATGCCAACATTTCTCTTCACTTATTATCGGATTTCCCAACTCTACCAACACGAGCAGCTGCAAAGCGGGTTGGAGTAATAGGGAGCAGGAACATCTATTACCTAAGGCGTGGGAGAAAAATGGCTCAACAGAGTTGCCATGGTGTAGCAATATTTTAAGTACTAATAATGGTGAGTTATTCACCATGGAAGAATTGAACTCCCTTGTAATGGAGATGTTATATAAATTACGTTCTTGTAAAACAAAAATAGAACAATTTAATGCCATCGCACAATTAGCTACTAAGTTTTTGTACAATCATATCAAGTAATATAATAGAACAAATAGAAGTGGTGGTGTTATGGCGATCCTAATATGGAGATCGATTCAACATAAGCTTCTAGGTAGTATCGCACACATCTTGTAGAAAATCTGGGTATAGAGCTAATTCTAGGAAACTGTATTACACCGAAACTGTTCTGTGTTTATTTACCTGGTGGATCTCCTACTGTTGAAAAAAAAATCCGACTTGAGGAAACTATTTAGTACTGTTTGTGACTTTATAATTGGAGGTGATCTAAACTGTAGACATCGGGATTGGGGTTATGTCCGTGCTAACTCTTGGGGTAACGGTCTGTCTAACCTAATTGCTATGTTGCCTGTTCGTGGTCTATTTCCGTCCAGTCTTTCTTATATATCAGCTGGTTCTTGGGGTTGTCCATCTGTTATTGTTTTTTTTCTTACTAACTTATCTAGTCACATTTCTCAGCCAGTTACTATAAACGACCTATCTTCAGATCATAATCCAGTTCTCTGTCGACTTCCCTGGTCAGGTGAAAAACTTCAGCAATATTTCCAGAATCTGAAACATGCAAACTGGAATATTTTCCGATCTGAACTCAAATCCAGACTTAGAAACGTCTCTACCAGTCTAGACGACATAAATAGCAAAGTTGATATCGACAATATTGTCTATCAGTTTTCCGAACATATCCTTAGTTCCGCTGATAGAAGTGTGCCAAATGTTGAAAAAAAGTCTTCTTGTATCAAACTTCCACCTCATGTCTTGGAGTTTATTCGTTTGCGAAATATGCACCGAAGAAACTGTCAAAGATATACACAGCCCATCTCTGAAAGGCTGTCTCAAGTCTCAAACACTTCAACAAACTTATTGCGAAGTTTATTCAAATGAAACGCCATGAAGAGTGGATAATTTCTGCCAGAGTTTTGCTCAAGACTATTCCGTTTCCCTACATCTAGGGGACACTAATACTGACGTATATGTGCTTAACGAGTTACAAGACATTAATGCCTCAATAACTACAACACCAGAAAATGCGTTCATTACTGAGACTGAGATAGAACACTTTACAGATAACATCATTGTAAGGAAAACTGGTGGTTTAGATGAGGTAAGATATATCTATTTGAAGAACTTACCTGAGGAAGGCACTAGATTTTTAACATTCATAATAAAGTACCCCTTCTAAAATCGGGAAAACATCCGAATGTAGCAACTAGCTACAGACCTATAAGTCTATTGAGTAGCATAATTAAAATTTATGAAAAAGTAATTAAGAACAAATAACTAAAAATCATTGGTGAACGAAATATACTTCCCATATACTCCCCAAGTTCTAAGAATTTACAATAGTATTAAAATTAATCGTGATATGGGCAAATCAACCAGATTATTAAAGTATTGAAAAGGCA